>CM076573.1:467190220-467400876 GCA_034641835.2 Pinus albicaulis
AATAATATATACCACCAAATGACAAAATCATTAGTATAGAGCCTAAAAAAGCCAAAAGTTTGTATTTGTTGAAAAGCCAAAGAGTGAAATTACAAAAACATTTGTAATATGGGTTTAGAATTAGATTTGAAACAAAATCGATTGTGAAGATATTTATCAAGTATAAAGCCAAACTGTTTCATTTTCATAAATCCATAGCACCCAAATCGTGTTTTGCAAATTGGAGGCGATTTCAGAGTTTAAGTTGCGTGGCGTGTTGTTGGACGACGACCCACGCGAGGCTTGACGACCCACACAGCCGACGACCCACGCGAGTCGGTTCAGCAGTGAAATTCTGAAGAGAGCGCGACCCACTGGGCAGCGACCTGTGGCCTGCGCGACCATGAACAGGGTTTGAAAATTCATTAAGCATGATCTTGCTTAGATAAGTCTGGCCCGGCTTCCAGACAGGTTTCTATCAATTGCTTGATGTTTTTGAATGCATTGGTGGCATCATTGGTGGTTTCAAATGTTCAAATGGAGGATTTAAAACCCCACAGTCATAGCATTATTATTTTCAGGGTTTTAAAATGAAAATGAATGGTTGAAAGAGTTTGTTTGCTATCTTATGGCAGTGATACATCCAGCTTTGCATATAATATCAAAACCATATTGCTCTCATGCCCATTTTGCCATTTTGACCATTGCTATTATTATACCATGTTAAAACCCTTTGTTCCATGGTGACTGTGGTTGTAATAAGTCTCACTGCCCAATGCAAAAACATTCTCATGACTTTGTTTCAAACTGCCTATTGAGACCTTTGTGGTTATTACTCATAAACAAACACATTCTATTGATGCCATGCCCTCCCTTTGACTAGACTTGTTCAATATTTTGAAGGTTGCCTGCTCCCTTTTGGTCAAAATTTCACTTGCATTGAAAAGCAGAGATTGTGCCTTTTTCCAATCCATCTAAAACAGAGATTTTATCCATGATTTGATTCCTTGATGGTGCTTTGACGGTGGGAATATTGGTTGGGTGTTGAAACATACATCCTAACTTTCTTTGCACTGCTTTCATATCAGTATACACATTTCCAAAAGCTTGGTCAGAGCCATGTCGGAGACAGAGTCAGAATATGAGCCAAGGTCAGGCAGTGATTCGGTGACTGAAGGTAATGTGCCACGGGGGTCCCGCAGAGAAAATAGAAGCGGTGATCATCGCAGAGAGGAGCCTACTTCTTTGTCTCGGTTGCAGGCATGTCCATTAGCTATGGATTGTTTTCGATTCTTGTCATGTTTCAGATTTTGTGAGATGGTTGCACAAACCCGGCCTCATCGTGAATTAGCCCGTCTGTTTGTTCTTCATTTACGGGGTGATCGGGTAAGCCTTGCTGGGGTTGATTTCATTGTATCACCCTTGACTATTGCTCAAGCCACTGGTATACCGAACATGGGCGAGGAATGGAACAAGGGTCAACAGTTAGAGAAATTTCACTATGAGCCATACATTAAAACTGGATATAGGGCTTACTTGAGCAGAGTTTTTCCATTCAGATTCTTGAGAGATGAGTATGCACCGCTCATGAGGCTCATCATTCAGTATTTTAGTTGTGAGGGCTGGTATGCTTGTCTTTTCTCATACCATATTCGTTTGCTGATGCACTTCACAAGGGTGCGTATGATGAATATTCCGTATTTCATACACCGCAACATAGAGAGGATGGTGACATTTGTGCAGAAGAAGACGAGCCCAGTGCAGCAGTACAAGAGTATATATCATTTCACTTTGATCAAAATCTTGGTGTCACATCAGTTGGCAGAGCAGGGCATCAATTGGGAGGATTTCGTTTCTAGAGACTTTTTCAGAGTGCCACAGCAGCCTCCCGAGGCAGTTCATGATGCAGGAGAGCCCTCACACCAGCCGGACATGCTTGAGGTTGAGCATATCATCACTCCTTTGGTTCAGACATATCAGCGAGGCCACAGAGCCTTATTTGCAGCGACACGGCGAGTATTATCTCCACATGATGTGGAAGGGGTCTCGCTTTCTTTTTCAGTGCAGGTACAGGACAGGGGCAAGAGGCCCATGCATGATGAGGGCCCATCAGGAGGCCGGGACACAGATTTCATAGTCATCGATGTTGATGCGAGCTCTCCTAGCTCGAAACTGAGGGAAGTCATCCAGGAGAAAAGGGCCGAGAATGATGAGCTGAAAGATCAATTGCATAAGGCTCAGTGGGTGATTAACTATTTGGAGCAGCGCAACAAACAGCTTGAGGATGAGCTCACATACTATGAGTTGCGTCGAATCCGTGAGGACCGACAGTGGAATCGAAAGAGGCCCGGTGACATGACACCGACTGACAGAGATACTGAGCTTACACATGTGAACATCCATCTGGAGAAGTTGTTGGCGAAGGCCAATCGGGACAAAGACATGCTTCGCCACATGAAATGCCATTATTGGGCTCGCATGCATGTTTGCAAGGCGAGGATGAAGATCATGAAGAGGAGGTTGCGCAAGGCACTTCAACGGCGGAAAAGGCCTAATCCACTTCGGATTTTGGCCGAGGCTTCATTGACTGGGCAAGACACATGATGGAGGACCTCCGCTCCGAATTTGGGCAAATTCGGAGAAAATTTTTGTCATTTCCAAATTTTTGGTTTAAAAAACAGGTTTTGTGGCTAGGTGGGTCGCGCGCTCATGCGCTCGCATTTTTTTGAGACACTTTCTGGAGGAGATCTTTACATTTTTGGATTTTTCATGGTCAAATATGCATCCTCTGAAGTCAACTTAGCATTTCAACAAAAAATCTGGATGGTCAAACGACTCAAAAAACACCATAAAAAATCACCTTCTTCCTTACCTTTTGCACAGCAGTACCTCTGGGAGAATGAGGTTTTGGAGGATCAAATCAACACCAAATTCAGAAATTCCACTTGGGTTGGAAAGTAGACATCAGGGCTTTCCAACGAGGCTGTCATGCTCAATTGGGATCTTGGGCGCTACCTCAAAATCAACTGGAACATGAGCATGACCCACCTTGATTCCTGGCATTACTAGAAATTTTTATTTGAATTTTCAAATTGCCCATTTCAGTATTTCGCCTATTTTGGACCAGTTTTGCCTATGGATAGAATTCTTGGGTTTTTATGATGTAAATTCATGTTTGGCATGTAACTTTGGCTTGTTTTTATCTCTTCTAGAAGATTCACTCTCAAATGAGTAAAAATTCATGTAATGGATCAGTTTCCACTCTTTTAGAGGCAAGTGGTTAGCTGCCTAGATTGTAGTTCCATGATTAGAATTGGTTGAAACTGATCCCTGAAGAGGGAATTCGACCCCTAGAGGTGAGGAAAGGTGTTAGAGTGATCTATATATTGTAATTTCTCAATCATTTTCAGAGGTTGGAGAGGTTGGACTCTTGGGATACTTTTGATACCATTGTACATACTTTTCATATTTTGGCTAAGGAAAGATCAGGGGTTTTGCGGCACTTGTTGGGATCCTTGTGGTGTTATGTTCTTGATGATGTTTCTTCTTTGTTTACTGTAAGTTTCTTCATGTTTAATGTATGCCATCCTTTCATTATGCTTCTGAACTAAGTTGAATGAGTGATTAAGGTTAAATCCATTGTTTACAGTGCTTAGCCTTTGAATTCAGTTAGTTCTATATGTTTTCAGCTGTTTGGAGAGGATCCAAGTTCCTCTTTGCCCTCTTCAGCTCCTCGTCGGTCTAATCTATCCATACATCCAATTTAAAGCATCAAGATCATCACCTACCTCGCCCCAGCTTGAACTCTGCAAAGGTCTGACCTTATCCCCGGACCCAAAATTTGTTTTCCCATTACTCCAGCGAAAACCCAAAAACCAAAAATCAAACATACCTATCTCTTTACTAGCCTAAAATCAGTTTTTATTGTAAGTCATCTCGCATCCTCTTGCTTATTTTCTCGAGATTGACGGAGAGAGCTCCTTCCCCGTCTCCGTAGGCCAGCTAATGGAAATGGCGGGTCTTTCGTATGTAGCCTTGAGTTTTACTTCATTTCAAATTTCCAGGTAGATTAGAGTCCTAACAAAAGTTGTTCATGTATTATAATTTTTCCGTAATAAACTTATTCCTTTGATAGAATCATTGAATTGCTAACGACTTCTCCATTTATTAATGAAGAAATTGGCATTTTCAGTATAAAAAACTTTTCAATATTTCTTTGTAAAAGACTTCTAGAGGCTTTGGGCTGAGTCCCTGGGATTTCTCCTGTTGTTTTGTGTTATATGTTTATTTACGAGTCTTGCATTTTTAGTTATCCTTTGTGTTTTATAGCATTATCATGCAATTTCGTAATCGCAGGTGTGATATGTTACAATTCCCTTTTCAATAGATGGAATTTATCATTAATGTTATTTTATCATGAAGTGAGACTTTTACATTCATTAGACTAGTTTAAGGGTATTTTTTTTTCGATTCTACATACAGTTATTTCTTAAGTCTTTCCATCATAAGTGTGAATTCTTGTTTTTTTGTTTAATTATGAATGATGCTATTAGTCGATTTATATATAATTCCATTTCAAAATGTTAAATAATTGATTGTTGTTCAGTTCATTAGGATTGATGTTCAATTCATTAAGTTAGTTGTTCAATTCATTAAAGAGTGTTGTTCAATTGCAATATATTCCTTATTTCAGTATTGAGTGGTTATTTCTGCATAAGCTTATAACAAGAGTTGATTCCTTTGATTGGTTTGAAGTATTTCATAGTTTACTTTTGAGTTGATTTCATTGACCTTCAAGAATTAAATAACATTTCTCACAACGATTTAGAATATGTAACCTCTGACTTCACTCTCATATATTTTGCTTGCACTCTTGAAATAAAAGGACTTTCCCTGGGTTGATGATTAATATGAAAAATTAAGGTTACCTTTAACGGTCACATTTTTTACCCAACATTTTTGCGCCATTGCAATGGAGAATGTTGAGGAGTGATGTATTTTATTTTTTCCTTTTGTTGTGAAAGAATTGGGTTTTCAAAACGAGAGGTAAGAACCTTTGTGCTAGCAAGAAAAACACTTGCTCTCCAACCCACTTCTCAGCAATTGTGTAGAGGTTAATAAGATAGGTGTTTTGTTTTTTTATGACTAGGAAGAAAAAGATAGAATTAGATCAAAACCCCCCACTCAAATCCTCAAAACCCAAGGGGTTAGTGGCCCTTGGAAGAACAACATATATAGAGGAAATCATTAAGAAGGTTGAATCCCAGACATCTATAGGACCCAAAACCATTTCTGGAAAGAGTCCTACTATAATCCCTCAGGTAGAAGCCTCACCATCTGTAGCCCACGCTGATATTCATAGAAAAAATAGAAGGGTCTTAACAAAGCTTTCAAACTATAGAACACTTAAGTCCTGACCCTTCAAGAGAGGGAAATTCTTGCAATTTGCAAGAAGGAGAGGGAGAAACCAGTAGTGCAATATAGGTAAAAACTCCAAAGCCTAGATCTCCTGAGATAGTGGTTGAGACAGAGACAACCAATATTCTAGATCGAGGTAGTGCTACAAGGTCTCCTCCAAATCCACCCCCTAATTCCACTCAAATTATCCTCCCAGATCAAGAAATCCCTGAAGGTTATTAGCACATCTTTGATCAGATGGCACATAATCAACCCCAGAGACAGACATGAACATTGGAGTATCCTATTGTTGATCCAGCTTCAAATGCCCCTATGAAAGCTATTCTGTTACAAAACATCCCCACCTTCCATGGGATGACCTCAGAAGATCCGGATGCATTTTTATTTGAATGTGATTTTTTGTGTAGGGGATATGACTACACCACTGACCCTCAAAAAATAAAACTATTCCCATCTACATTGAAGGGGGAAACACTACGTTGGTTTAAGGGGCTCGATGGAGGAACCATTAATAGTTGGGATGAGATGAAAAACTATTTTCTTAACAAATATCAATATTACTGCCAGACTCGAGAACTAAAAGAAGAAATCTTCAATATGACTGCGAAAGACAATGAGACATTATAAGAATATGTTTAACGATTTCAGTATAATTTGCAAAGATATCCATATACTACACTGTCCAAACACATTTTGAAAGAAAAAATGATTAAAGGAATGAAAGAATAATGGGTAGAGACACTTAATATAATGGAAAAAGGGGACATCTATCAAGAAAAATATGGTGACATTATTGCATTGTGTATCAGGTGCTCTCGATGTAGTACACGAAGTAGACTAACCAGACGGGATTCAGTTACGAGGAATTATAAACAGTCAAGTGGAAGCGCGACCAGAGCATAATTCTGTAATATTTTATAATATTTTAAAATTGATATCTTAGGCACCCTCACAACACGGCTAGATGCCCTACAAGCCAAGCAGAAGCAAGCTTTACTAGAATAGAACTTGGTTGTTTTTTTCCCACGTTGTCAGAAGAAGGACAACCAGCGGGAGTGTCCATTAGACATGGTCCAGACGTGTTCTATTTGTACCAAGTACCACTCCACTGAGCAGTGCCCTTCACTCCTAGGGTTGAAAGAGGTTTTTAAAGAGGAAAAATAAGAAACAGAACTGGTGTATCTAATGAATCAACGTTGACAGTGGCAAGCATGACCATGTATGTCAAAAGACCCATCTCAGATCTTTTCTTCTCCGGACTTTAATCAACAGAACGATGGAATAGCATGGCAAAGCCAATCACCTTTTTCTGCCTGGCCATCCCAATCATTTTCCATGCCTCCTTGGCCAACACAATCCTCGAGTAATAGTTGGCCAAGTTTTCCTTTCTCTCCTCCATATTGGCAAAAAAATCCATATCAGTCCGAGTGGCCTTCCTCCACTTCACATAATACAAATTGGTCTCAAAACTAGCAGCGAACCCTTGGAATGACCAATTTACCTATGGGAATAGGGGCTCAGGATCAACCCACATTACCAGCTCCATACCTAGTCCAACACAATTATCATCCTATTATGCGCCCTCAACTTCCAGCTCAATCCAATCCTAATCCTAATAACAAACTGGTTCAACTAATCTAGATTGTTGAGAACCCAAACTCTGAAACTAAAAAAAAGGAATTCAATGATCTTAGGCTGAGATCAGGGCATGTTATTTCACCTGAAGAAGATACTGCCCTACCACAGCTTGAGTATAAAATTCCAACAATAGCTAAAAAATTGACTGTGACAAAAACATAGATAGTGTAGGGGAGGGACACATTTGACCAAAAAGATCTTGACAACCTTATTATTTCCTCTCTACCATTCCCTGAGAGATTAACACTACCTAAAGCAATGGTATCTTCAAATTTTGATCTCCTAGGGGAATTAAAAATTCTTCACATTAAAATCCCTCTCCTACAGTCTATACAAGATATCCCTATCTATGCTAAAATAGTTAAATAACTATGCATAAAAAAACAGGTGAGGAAAGCAAAGACCTTACCAACTGTCCATTTAGTGGGAGCACTGTCAGACTTACTCTTGGGTAAAGAGACACCAACAAAATACGAGGATCCAGGAAACGACATAGTTACAGTACATATCTATGGATGCTCTTTTTCAAATACATTAATTGATTTGGGGGCAAATATTAACATCTTAACTACATAAACCCGTGAGACATTGCATATAACAGCCTTGGAACCCACATCTACCTTGTTGGAACTTGCTGACATATCTGTTTTCAAACTAGAAGAAATACTATATGACATCATGGTTTCTGTAGACTCATGGGAATACCCATCATACCTTTTAGTTATTAACCCAAAAAGTAGGTTAGATGGACATCCCCCGATATTGGGTCGACATTGGTTGGTGACAACCAATGCTTACATAGGCTATCGAAGATGCAACATGACCATTGCTAGAGGAGATGTCATAAATAATGTTTCCATATACCCCCCTTCCAAACCAATTCTTCCCACTTTAAATATTCACAAACAACCACATCCATACTAGGAAAAAATATTCGTTCACTGCTGACAATAGTTGAAGAACTCAAATTCAAAGATCAAACTGAAGAAGATGTAATCAATAACTTCGTCAACCAACCATCTACTTCAGAAAATTTGAAGTGCCATATGTTAAAATCAGTTCTTGATAACGAAACACAGGAGGACCCTTTAGCAGACATTGATGGCCGGCACATATCCACAACTGTTGTTTGCAACAACATGGAAATTGAAATTTAGCTAGGAAAATTTTTGAATATCAACAACAGTCTAGATAGTGACCAGCATCAAAAGCTCGTTAAAATTTTGTAAAAATATAAGGGAGCCTTTGCTTGGGACTACCCATACATGAAGGGTATAGATCCTCAACTATGCACACATCACATTTATACTAAAAAGTATGCTCGTCCTATTCGACAGCCTCAGTGGAAGTTAAAACTGCATCTCAAAGACATTGTAAAATATGAATTATAAAAGCTGATATAAGTAAACTTCATTCATCCTATTTCAGACAGCAAATGGGTCTCTCCTTTAGTACTCATTCCTAAAAATAATGGTAAGTGGAGAATCTGTGTGGATTATAGAGAATTGAATAAATCCACACAGAAAGACCACTTCCCCCTCCCCTTTACTGATCAAGTCTTCAATAAAATGGCAGGAAAGTGGTTCTTCTCTTTTATTTATGGTTTTAGTGGTTACAATCAAATCCAGATAGCCCCTCAAGACTAAGATAAAATGACCTTTACCCGACCCTGGGGTACATTCGCCTATAGGGTATTGTTTTTATGACTATGCAATGCCCCAAGAACATTTCAAAGGGCCATACTCAACATTTTTTATGATTTAATAAATGAAGGGCTCGAGGTTTACATGGACAACTTTAATCCATATGGAGATGATTTTGATCAGGCACTACAAATACTAGAAGAATTATTAGAACAATGTATTGCTACCAGATTATGTTTGAGCAATGAAAATTGTCACATGATGATGACCGAAGGAGTGATCCTAGGATACTACATCTCTACCACTGGAATACATGTACATCCGGCAAAGATAGAGGTAATTCTCTTATTAGCCATGCCTTGTACTCAGACAGAGGTACGTAGTTTCCTTGGATATGCAGGGTACCACCGTAGGTTTATAAAGAATTTTTCACAAATTGTTGCACCATTGTATGCATTAACTGAAAATGTTGAATTCCATTGGTATGAAAAATGTGACACTCATTTTTCATATTTGAAGAAACTGGTTTCGACTGCACTAGTCGTATGTGGCCCTAGTTGAGAGCTTCCTTTTCACATTTCCTCCAATGCATCCCATACAACGATAAGAGTGCTTCTTGGTCAAGAAGAGGACAAGCATCCCTACATTATTTACTATATCAGCAAGAATATCACTCCTGCTAAATTAAAATATTGAGTTACTAAAAAGGAATTTTTCGTTATCATTTATGCTATCAATAAATTTAGACATTATATAATTGGCTATCAAGTATTCTTGTATACCGATCACTCTGCCATTAGATATTTAGCTAACAAAACTATTAAAAATGGAAGAGTGACTCATTGGTTGTTTCTTTTAGAAGAGTTTGATATAACTATCAAGGACTGTCCAGGGAAGGAGAAAGTAGTTGCAGATTTCTTGTCTAGAGTTCCAAAGTCAAATGACCCACTAGCAGTGGATGATCAGTTCCCTAATGAGCATTTGTTAGTTGTAGAAGTAAAAGCACCATGGTACACATATGTAGCGAATTATCTGGCAGTAGGAAAGTTGCCAAGACACTTGACGAAAAAGGAATAGAAGTTGATTGTTCAGCGCAGTGCTAGATTCTCCTAGATTGGTGGATATCTTTTCCATACAGGAGTTGATATGGATATATGCATATGCATCCGAGAAGATGAGATTTATGACATGCTGAGGGCCTGCCATGACAAAGCATGTGGCGGCCATTTTTCATATTGCAGGATGGGGCACAAAGTATTACAAATGGGCTACTATTGGCCCACAATTTTTAAATATGCTAACATATATGTTCAAGCCTACAATAGTTTCCAATGAATAGGCCACCCTGACTAGTTTGACGAGATGCCATTGCAGCCACAGTTGGTAGTATAACCTTTCGAACGGTGGGCATTGGAATTTTTTGGGCCATTCAACCCACCATCAAATCATAAGGCCTACATACGGGTAGCCACAAATTACATGAAAAAGTGGGTAGAAACAATGGCTTTGTCAAGAGCTACAAAAGAATCTGTGATCAATTTTCTTTTTGACTACTATGCGGTATGGCTTACCTATGGAAGTGATAACTGATGGAGGGGCACAGTTTGTGGGAAATAAATTATGACCACTCTAAGGAACCACCATGTCACCCATAGAGTCACCTCTCCCTACCACCCACAGGTGAACATCCAAGTAGAAAGCACCAATAAAGTGCTTGAGGAAATTCTCACTAAAATAGTCTTAACACATTGTCAGGACTGGGCTACTAGACTGCCAGAGTCCTTGTGGGCTTACTGAACAGCTTGGCGAAACACCACCAGATATTCTCCGTAGCATCTGGTATTTGGAAAGGAACCAATATTTGCCATTGAATTTGATATAAAGACTCTTAAAACAGCCCAGGAAGTGGATCTGGATTTGACAGAGGCCTAAGTTAGAAGACTCCAACAAATAAATGAATTGGATGAAGCCCTGATACTTTATCTATAGTTCACTACAATTATTCAAAAAAAATGAGCCAAGTGGCATGAAAAATCATAAAAAATAAGGCATTCTAGAAAGGATATTGGGCACTCCTCTATGACTCCAGATTCCAAGACTTCTCGGGTAAGTTACAAACAAGGTGGCTCAGGCCATACGAAATTCAAGAAATGCACAACAACAATACCATTACCTTGACCACAGTAGATGGATCTGGCTTTGCCTTTCGAGTCAATGGGCACCAGGTGCGCCTCTATCATAAACCACTTACGAAAGAGTCTTTCTACTAGTAGGTGCATGACAACCCCACTATCCAAATTTTAGCTGCAAGGAATGATGGCCCGACAACTTTAAGTTCATAAAAAAAATTTATTTCCTCTTTTAAATATTGTATATATGTTTCCTACAATTTATAGTTCTTTTCATCGTTGTATACACGAATTCCATTTCATTTTCATTATTTTGATGCTCACAACTACATTCTTTTTTCTCTTTTCTGTGTTTTGTTGTTCAATCCATTGAAAAATTGTGGTTCAATCGAATTGAACATTTTTTGTTCAATTCAATTAGATTGCTGAGGTTTTAGTGTGTTTTTATTCCCGTTGTTCAATCCATTGAACAGTTGTTGTTCAATCGAATTGAACATCAGTCATTCAATTCAAGTGAATGACTGTTCTTTTTTTAGTGTGTTTATTCCTACTATTCAATACATTGAACAGTTGTTGTTCAATCGAATGGAATATTTGTCTTTCAATTTAAGTGATCGAATATTTTTTTAGCGTGATTTAACTTTTTTTGTTGAAACCGTTGAACCGTTGTTGTTCAATCCAATTAAACGACTGATTTCTTTTTTAGCATGTTTTTGTTTTTTCTTCTCTTTTTTTTTCATTCAGAATAACATTTTTTTTTTGTCTTTTGATGATTTCTTTTCAAATATCCACTCTTCCTTTACACATCCTCATCATAAAAACCATTTTAGAAAAAAATTTTCACTTGAAGAAGAGAAAAGAAGTTATATTACTAATATTATGTTCTTTTGAAATTTTAATGGAAATATGTACTTTGGAAGCTAACGTGGTTTATATATATAATGAAGGGATGGATATCTCTTGTTCAGACATATTATTACAAAATTCATTACTATATTCTTATGATGGTATATATTTTTACACTCTCAAGTGGTAATTATCTTCGGCATGAGGATATAGGAATAAGATCATTAATTGTATTGGCATTATTTTTACTTCTTACACCATCCCTAACTCTTAAGGAGTTAATGAGTCTCACTCAATTTATAATAAAAAGAAAATATATCTATAAGTGAATTTTTTTTTTAAAAGAAGAGAGAATAGGGGGTCTCATCACGAGCCAACCTACCATGATCATGAGGGTTTAACAGGTGACATTCCCACAATGGCCAACACACCAGGGTAGTGACCTTCTCAACAACTGAAACTGCTTGAAGGACAGAAGGTCTCATCATGAGTTGACCTTATCACTCTGTTAAAATCCCCATGAATGGCACTATGACTATATGGCCACCACACCAACATAGTTGTCTCTCCATAAAACAATAAAAATGTCTACCTTTAAGTAGAGGATTCTGGCTCATTTTTGAGTTAAAAAAGCAACCCTTTCGACGCTATGGATGCCTGCTGGTAGTAGTGGATCTGCTTGTGGTATCGGAGTATGTTTATAACAGTAGCCAATTACTTTTATATGCCCTATTTCCTATTGATCCATTCCTGAAGATAAATCCACTACTTGAGTAAGTGTTATTGTTATCAAAACCTATCCACATAATCAACTATGAGTGAATTATCTTATCATGGTGGATTGAGTGATGATAGTGTTATCACAAAATTTCACTTGATTGGCTGCTAATCAGACAACTTCATTTAACTGTTTCAAACCAGCTTGTAATTGAAGCTTAGCCTCTTCATTCTGAGAGGGCTCCCTGAAAGGGTTTAATGATATTTAGATTTAATGGTCATACTAGATGGCTAACTATACTTGTAAAATAAATTGATTTTGATGTGTGTAGGTTAAAAAGAGTAGAAGTCTGCAATCATTGGGCTTATGGAGTCAACAAATAAATAGTTCAGTGGTAAGTTCGCTTGAAATGGAAGCTGAGGCAGGTAAGAGTTTTTAGCAGAGGTAAATCATGGATGGAACATGAAATAACACAACCATTTCATAAATAAATAAAGTTAGAGCATACACCTATGAATTATGAGTATTAAATATGAAAACCACTACAAATGGTACACATAGAAAATATAGATCATATAAGCATTAAAAAATCCATGATAATCTCAGGTTGGTCAACAAAAAGTCCTCTGTATTATTGATTTCAGTAAAACTACATAAAGTTGTAGTATTGCCAAAAAATCTCCAATATAAATCTTAAATATCAAGTTAAATACCTCCAAGAATAGCTAGAATTGATCCATGAGGAGATGGAGAATAAAGGTCTAAAAATGATAGAAGTTGAGGAGACAATAGCTCAACTCTTCATCAATGAAGAAGAAACACCTCAAGACTCCTATTTTGAGCTGGTTTATGTTTTGAAAAGTCAATGGCATGTTCAAAAAAAATTTCATACAATTGGAAAGTACATTTTAGAAACTAAGAAAAAATCTTGAATTAACATATTTTTCCACATTTTCGTAGCGTTTCCTAGGCTTGAAGCTAGGAAAACGCTACGAAACCATGTGTAGCTTTCTTTTTGCATTTAAAACCACTTTGGATAGCTTCCAAGGAGAGGAAATGATATGGAGGATGTGTCAGGGCATGATGAACACAATGCTAAAGGAGAGAAGTAGAAAATTTGATTGCAAAGGTCATTTTTTGTAGGCTACGAAACTGTCGTACGTTCGTAGCGAGATGTTTTGAAGGTTTCTAAGAAAATTTATGGTCAGTTTTGGACATGTAAACACTTCCAGAGGATAAAGGGACTTTTCCAGCAATCATGCATGACTTGAAGATCATGAAATGAAGACAATCCCTCAGTTAAATCATGCGTTGAAGATAAGGACATGTTTGCGTGAAAAATAGGGTTTGTTTCCAGATTTTGAGGGTCATCAAGATGTAAAATAGTGGTGTGTTATGTAATATCTCATTCAAACTTGTGAAGCATTAGTTTTCATATGTGTAACTATTTTAGGAGATAAGGTAGTTGACGTAATAATTAACAGTTTGAGTCCTATTAGGAAAAGTATTGTTTTCTAGTGTAGCTGTCATTTTCTCATTAAATAACATTTTTTCATGTTATGCAAGGTGTCATTAGGAAAATTTTGATGAATCTAGCCAAGAGGCAGATCATCTCTCATGTAACAAGGTCTATTAAAGGGCAAAGATTGGAATTTGTAAAGGGTTGGAGATTTTTTGGAAATAATACAACGTTATGTAATTTGACTCAAATCAATAATACAAAGGACGTTTTCTTGACCATCCTTAGATTATCATGGAGTTTTTAGTGCTTATCTGATCTATATTTGCTACGTGCACCATTTGTAGTGGTTTTCCTCTTTAATACTCAGAATTCATAGGTGTATGCTATGATTTCTTTATTGATGAAATGGTTGTGTTATTTCATGTTCCATGTGTGATTTACCTCTGCTAAAAACTCTTACTTGCCTCAGCTTCCATCTGAAGAGAATTTACCACTAAAATACTGATTTTTTGACTGCATAGGCCCAATGATTGCATACTTTTACTCTTTCCAACCTACACACATCACAATCAAGTTATTTTGCAGGTATAGTTAGGCATCTAGTTTGATCATTATCTAAATATCATTAAACCCTTTAAGAGAGCCCTCTTAGATTGAAGATGCTAACATTCAGTTACAAGTTGGTTTGAAACAGTTATATGAATTTGTCTAATTAGTAGCCAATCAAGTGAAATTTTATGATAACAAACAATATCAATCATAATCTGTCACCTGTCATGCTTTCTTCATACTTTGCCGTAAAAATAGGAAATATTTTTCATAATGATTGCTACTCTGCTTTTCTCCCTTTTTGGTCATTTCCATCTGATGTAAATTTGTGATGATTACTAACCTCTGACTTTTACTTCTTGTCCATTCATGATTTCTACCACCTTTCATCTTTTCTTGAGCTTAAAGGTCATGGACGCCCTTCTCTCATTCGAGTGGGTATGAATATTTATAATGAATAAGCATGCAAATTAACCATACAACTCCCTTTGGATATGCTGATTAGATGATAGAATCACTGCATTTATGTCATGAAGTCCCATTTTTAATAATATATTTTTTAAAATCCACATGCATTTCTTATGTTTTTTTAACTAACAGAGCCGAAATAAACACATGCAGAGGGGTGAAGAAACTAGTTCTGAAAACAAAGTAGCCATGGGTGGAAATTCTCTCTGCAATGAACCTACAATATTTCAAGCCTCAGAATTATCTTGCACCATTCTCCAGCAAGTTAGCTGGATTCCATATTTACACAGACTACAAGGGTTTAATACAAAGACAACAATTGAACTCTTGCAAAACATGCGAGAAGGTCATACCATAGTCAAAGGAAGAATCATACCAGTCTTCGAAGAAATCATTGCTGAAGTCTTCAGACTTCCAATAGAAGGAGAAATACGGAATGATAAACATGTCCTTATAGAAGAAGCAGTTTCAGTGTATCAGGACCCAAGTGAGCCACTAGAACGAAAAGGACATTGTATTGATCCTGTGTCATTGCAACAGCCTTCGCAAGAATTGGAAGTCTTCATTAAAAAATATATCGCATGTGACAGACGTGAGGATGTGGTAAAGTCCCATCAAATTAAACTATTGGTTGTTCTCAAGTGAAAAAATTTCAGTTAATTTTCCCTTTTTCCTAAATTCTGTATTTTATGATACTACTATTCCGATTAGAAGAGCTAAAAAACCTCAAGCAGTTTTCAGTCGCCATGGCTTGATTAAATTGATTATTATTCATGAGTTAACCAAACATCAGTTAACATGGGATAGCTTTGTTAATCCTTCCCTACCTGCCCCTGAAGAAAACCCTGATGGAGAAGAAATTGAACTCCCTAGAATAATCATACCCCAAAGAGCAAGAGGAAAGAGAACCAATGTTTCGACCGCAAAACCAGGAAAGCAGAGATGGTCTAAAAGGTTACAACTATGTCAAAGCACCTTTGTATTTCTAGATGAGACGAGACCATCCCATACACCACCTCTGAGCCCTCAAAATATGTCTTTACAAGACTACGAGGAGAAAATGGATCAAGTACTAGAGCAAATGAGAACATCTTGCAAAATTGAGAACCCATATGAACAATCCAAGGAACAAAGTGACCATTTGAACCAGTCTGCCTCTGCTAGCAGCTCTAGCCATACTGAAATCCTACCTTCCCATGACAAATTGTAGGATTTAAGGGTTTTATATCCCTCTGATAATGAATGGGTGAGTAGGGAAGATCAAATAGAGAGAATATTTGAGCCTAGAAACCAGTCAGGGGATACTATTATATTAGAATGGGACACTAATATTGATACAATTCCCCTAACGCCTGAATAAAATATTATTCCAACCAGTCAGAACATCAATGTTGAAATAATCTCTTAGACACCTAAAGAAAATATAATTTTTGATAACCATAGAACTGGCACAACCATTCCTGAACTCAAAGCCACTAATATTACTTCTCCTTCCAAAACAAAAATCAGTTGATATTAAGTTAAGAAAAATGAGCAGGAAATGTAGGAAATTGAGAAAAATAGTAAAAGAGTTGAGGAAATGGTGGAAAGAAGCACACAAGGCTTGGAAGCCTAAGAAGGAATTAGCTACCATGGGAACCCAAATATATTTTGTTACCCAAACGGTAGATACTGCTGAAGTCTCTGTACGATCTGATTTGATAGATATTGCTGAAGTCTCTGTACAAAAGGATTTGATACACAATGCTAAAGTCTCTGTTCAGACTAATTTAATACTTATAGAAGATAAGGAGACTCAAACAGAGGTAGGTAACACCTACTTACACTTCTTTGATAGAAAAATCTGCCAATCAAAAGATTTGCAATGAATTAACTCAAGTTCAACATCAATTGGCCCAATATAAGAAGGACGTAGTGCCCTTACAAAAACATCACGCACTACTAAAACGATTCAAATACCTTTTTGCAACTGAAGACAAAACCTTTGCGCAACTTAGAGAAGAAAGAGCAAAATTTAAAAGGTACGGGATCAATTGGAACAGGCTAAGAAATAAACCAATGTTGTTTGTTCTCTTTACTCAGATGTGTTGACTTGCAGGGCACCCACCACTAATTATGACTTACTCTTAGTAGAAAGATATATGTTGCTAAAAATAAAACTGCTAGAGCAGGGAAACCCACTAACTTCAAAACCATTGAAGAGTTTTTCCAATGTTGTAACGATTAAGATGAACAAACCCATCACCTTTTGTGTGAATTGTATTTTCACAATTTATTTCTAGAAGAGGATAGAGATAATAATTGCAGTCCCTTCATAGGGACATTAAGGTCCAAGATTTTCTGTCCTTTCCAAAAAATTATACTAGATGGGCTAAAGCCTACAATATCTTTCAGAAAAGAGAACATGGCTTAGATCTATGGGTCAGAGGGGAACCTACCAAACCCCTATATTTTTTTACTCAACATAAGAAGTTTATGCAAAGGAAAGGGGTGATAGCCAAATTGGGACCTATTCAGAAGGATTTTGTGTAGAATGGGCTGGCATATTTCTAGGATATTCAGGAAGAAGCTTTATCAACAGCCAAACAGAGATGGAAATCCTCTACAAATAATGTTAATAACAAAGAACCATTTGCATATAAGAACTTTAAAGATGTTACTTCTCGTTTTATTTTGTACAGTAATCTAATATTGAACATGGGTCCTACATGGATACGATGCAGATACAGATGTCCCATCATATGGTACCCTCCTGAAGACTATCATCATGATTATGAGTTACCAGAGGGGCACAAAAACTCAACATTTGCAAAGGTAAAACAGAAACATGGTTTTAGAATTTACAAGGAAGAAGTATATCCTGCATATTATTTAACCCAGCTACACCTCAATCATTTGTTTGCACAAGGATGTACAAAAAGGTAAGCAGGGGAGTAAGTTGGGCAGAGGAAAAGGTACATTTTACCCCTATATTTAGCATGATTTTTCATTTACTTTTATATGTTTTTCCTTCATCTTAGAAATAAATTAAAGGAGAGTAATGAAAAAGTAGGGTAGAATGAATTATTGATAAAATGTGTGTTTAATAGTATAAAAATTGAATTTTTCCTTTTTTTATTGATAGGGAATCAAAACAACCAAACTACTGACTAGAATGACCAAATAACAATAGACAAGAAAATTAAACGGAATCGTGTCAGTTCCTACGAATCAACGAAAGATGTAGAAGCATGCCTATTCTTGAAGTATTCAGTTGATAGCTATGAAGCCTTAGGATCTCTTGATCCTAAGGATTTGTTACTCTGTTTTATTTCATCTTTAAGTTATAAAAGGCTGTAGGTGAGAGAGAGATCGAGGTTGTTCATGTATTATAATTTTCCTGTAAATAACTTATTCAAACAGAATTGAAGAATTCGTGCTAATGTATTGCTCCATTTATTAATGAAGAAATTTGCATTTTCAGTATAAACAGCTTTTGAGTATTTCTTGGTAGAAGACTTCTAGAGGCTTCAGGCCCAGTCCCTAGGAGTTCTCCTGTCATTCTGTGTTATACGTTTATTTATGAATCTTTCATTTTTAGTTAGCCTTTGTGTTTTATAGCATTATAATTCAATTTTTTAATCGTGGGTGTGATATATTACAATTCCCTTTTCAATAGATTGAATTTATCATTAATTTTCTTTTATCATGAAGTGATGCTTTTTCATTCATTAAACTAGTCTCAGCATATTTGTTGTTCGATTCTGCGTACAGTTATTTCTTAAGTCTTTCCATCATAAGTGTGAATGTTTGGTTTTCTGTTTAATTCTAAATGATGCTATTAGTCGAGTTATAGATAATTCCATTGCAAAATGTTAAATAATTGATTATTGTTCAATTCATTAGGATTGATGTTCAATTCATTAAGGCAGTTATTCAATCCATTAAAGTGTGTTTTTCAATTGCAATATATTCCTTATTTGAGTATTGAGTGGTTATTTCTCCATAATATTAGAACAAGAGTTGATTCCTTTGATTGGTTTGAAGTATTTCATAGTTTACTTTTGAGTTGATTTGATTGAACTTCAAGAATTAGATAACATTTCTCACAATGATTTAAAATAGTTAACCTTTGACTTCACTCACATATATTTTTCCTGCACTCTTGAAATAAAAGGACTTGCCCTGTGCTGATGATTAATGTGAAACATTAAGGTTACCTTTAATAGTCAAATTTTTTCGTTGCTAATAGGTAGATGGAATGAAGGTTCATTTACGAGATCAAGTGAAAGAATAAACTCATCATTTATGAGATCCAATCAAATACTTGAATTGAAGGGGATTTTGTTTCATTTTTTAATGATCTTGATATAGTAAAGGAATGATTCTCATGAAAATTTGTTTCATTTTTTAACGATTTTGACACAAGAAAAGGGATTCTGCTCTAGGACCTTGTTTCAGTTTTTTAGTGAGCTAGACACTAGAAAAGTAAATCTTCTTTGGGAACATTATTTCAATTTTGAAGGAGCTTGACATAAGAAAAAAAAATGTACTCCGCAAACTGTAATCATGAGCTCCAAGAGGGCGTGGATTCCAAGAATTTCTCATTAGATGGAAGAATTATTCTTTGGAAGGTATCAATATCAAGGGATCCAAAAGAAAGGTCAAGTTCTAATGCTCCAAGTAAATCACTCACCATACCTCTTACTGGATCTAGGTAAATATCAGTTGAGAAAATAATGAGAGGCTCATATTCAACATTGTGTAATGGTATGGGATAGGTTGCCACATAATTAACCGTGGCTAGGGAGATACCACTTGCATATTCATAATTCTTAAGGAATTACGATGATTGCAATTCAGATCAAGACCAACAAATGAAAGTTGATCAATGGTCAAAATCCTTCCATAATGTAGGAATCACATCACTCGAAAGAGTGTGTACACAACAATGTTCATAGCATAAACATAGTCTTATCCTAGGAGAAAACTGAAGTCCAAGTAGCCCATGATGACCATAAAATCAATAAATGCAATTTTTTCTCCCAAGGTAATAGGAAACCAAGGAAGGATCCCTAAGGGTTGAATGTTTCTTCTCTTAAAATAAAATAGATTTGAAGTGGTGGATATAAGTGAAAGGGAACCCAAATATTTCCAATTAGTCGAGGATAAAATTCTAATAGAATCTCACTCATTTATAACAGTGTGATGGATGTTCTTGTCATAAGTTGTCACCATGATGTTAAAACACATGTATGAAGGTTGACAAGGTTCTAAAAATCAACTCTAATCAAAGTAAATGGTATGTTTTCTTGGATGGGGTTTTATAGGAATGAGAGAAATGCCCCCACTATCTGGTATAAACAACAAAAACAAGAAGAACCTTAGCCGTATGATCCTCGCTCTCTACGAGAAAGGTACAAAAAACTGAAGGTGGAATCTAGCAACCATTTTTTGGACCATTTTTTAGTTAGGAAAATAATTATGGGATTCATGTTCAGAGAGTGTGGGATTGGTTGGAGACAGATTCTGATCAAGCTCTTAATTAAATAATGGAGGATTAGGAGAAATATTTTGATAACTAGTATGAAAATGACGCTGAGAACTTGTAAGGTTTTCCAACAATTTTTATGCTTCATCCATATAAGGAAAACGGTTAATAATATGATTCCCTTCACGTAACTTACAATGAAACTTGACTTCAACCCTTTTCCCATGGATCTTACTATCATTAGTTAATGGTTTTTCATCAGCATGATCTCCAAAGGTTGATGACCAGGGCTGATGTCAGCTCGTGGATCACACATCTAATACTTGTGGAATACGAAGGAAATATCTAAGAAGGTAGTCACCCTTATATAACTTACAAGGGAGTTTAAATTTTCGTTCCTGATTGGAAGTTTTCTCCATATTAGTTGTATTCATAGAAATGTTTTCTTGGTTGCCCCGTCCTTACTTTGCTTATTATTTTTCATCCTTTTCTTCTTCTTCTTCTTACCTTCTTGGTTACTAGAATCAAGAATTTCACCAGGCGAGGAGGAAGAAAGGGATGAAGAAATAGCAGGTGAAGAAGGAAAAGGATCAACTTTAGGATCAAATTTAGGTTCATGTTTTTCATGTGGCAAAGAACTTAGCTGGAGAGTATTTTGGACATTCATAGCCATAGGGGTCAAAAAAAACCAAATTGGAAAACCAACTATAAATCTGGGAAGGGACAATGTTTCCATATAAGGAGCACCAATATTTACAAAATAAGGAAAAGGACTTGGATTCCCATCAGATGGGTTTCCTTAATTAGTAGAATTAGGATTTTTTGTCCTTATTGTCAACATAAGGTCCACTAAGGATTTATTCCACAGTGAGGATGTTTTTTCGCAATCAATTAATTGATTTTAAAAATTAAGGAAAACAAATAAAACAAAGGGATAACTAAGAAGATAATAATTACCAAGTCACTGTTAACTGAAATATACCACCTTAGTGAACCAAATATTTACATACATGTATAAAATCTGTCTAAATATTGAATAGTGATGAAGCTTGAACTTTGGCAAGGGCTCTTTTGAGCTTGGCCCTTGCAATTTGATTTCTCAAGGCATAGTGTTTGGTCATCTTCTTTCGGAGGTCAAGGTCCCTATTTGCCTTCTCCAATTTGGCCTCCAAGTGTGTGTTTTCTCTTTCTAGCCAAGGCTCCCGATCATATTTTATCTCCATGGAAAGCAACTCACTTAGAGGGAGCTGCTCTGCCAAGGCTGACTCTTGCTCTCTTTGTCTTGCCAAGGCCTTCCTTAAACCCATGGTTCTTGGTCTTCTTCTGGACTATCCTTATTCATCTTCACTTTCCTCATAGGTGCCCATGAATTCCTCTAGCTTTACCTGTTCTCTTTGAGCTTCTTTCTGGGAACTGATTGCTTTAGCCTCATAAATGGCATTTTGTGCCCCTAGCTATTTGTTCTCCATCTCAAGGACACTATTCACATAGTTGGCCCTATCTAGATTTGATTAGAGGTCTTCGATTTGGGAATTTTTGTTCTGGAGTAGCAAGCTTGAGATCCTTGCCTCATTTTCCTCATCACTGTCAATATGAATGAGTTCAAACTCTCTCAACCTCATGTTGATCTTCTTCTTCTTCTTCTTTGATATTTTGTTTTCCTTTGTGAAGCTTCTTAGCTGAGGTGGATGGCATGGTCCCTTGCCTTTTATAGGCATCAAACACATGCATCTTTCCTCTTTTGTATGTGGGAGGGAAAGGATCAATATTGTTCATCTGAATGACCTCACCATGGTTTACCTCATGACTGTTTCTCTCTTCCTTATTGATCTTTGCACTGCTGTTTTCTACAGTGTGTTCTTGACTTCTTTCATCAGCCTCACTTTCATTTTCTTCCATGCTAGAATCACTGTTATGATCTTGATTTGTATCATCATCCCTTTCTCCTTCACTGATATCAGCTTCACTATCTTCTTGACCTCTTTCTTCATTTTTGTTTTCACTATTAGAGGTGTCATCATTGGTTTCTGCACTATCATCATTACCACTGTGAGGTTCATTGTTTTCATTGTGTTCTTGGCCATTATGACTATCATCATGACTATCATTGCCTCTCTCATTATTGTTGTTATTAGCATCATTGCTGTGATTTTCACTGTTATCACCAGCCTCTTCATTATCTTCACTGTCATCATCAGCCTCATTGTCATTGTGGTCCTTGGTGTCATTGTTGTCATTTGTATTCATACTGACTTCGGCCTCTTTGTTGTGATCTTCACTGCTATTATCAGCTTCATTTCGCTCCTTATTACTACTAGGAGCCTCACTGTCTTCTTTACCATCATGACTTCTCTCATGACTGTCACTATTATTTGGCTCACCGACTTCTTCGCTAACCTCCTTATCTCTAACACCAGCCTCATTGTGTTCAATATTACCACTATTGTCTTTGCTGTTTTGATCAGTGTCAACATCATGCTCATCATCATCATTATCTCCACTAATGTCATGATCATCATGATTTCTTCTCTCCTCCTCATTTTCACTACTTTCTGCAGCATCATCTACCTCCTTGTCTTTTGCTTCATCAGTATATGAGTGTGCTCCCACATACTTATCATGCGGGGAGCATCATCCCATAAAGTCAAAGGTACGTGGAGAATAATCCTACACACTTAGGTACATGGAATGCAATATGAACCCAAGAATTTAACACTAACCAATAATGTCAACTCCTATGTTTAAATATGTTGGAACACATCTCTAGCCTAGACCTCTAAGTGTGTCATTATGTTTCAAATGATCCTTAGATTAATTTAGTGAATTTTAGAGTTTATCTTGATTTATACTTCGATCTCAGGGCTCAAATCTCAATGTCACCCGAACACACCTATGATTCAAGTAATATGACAAAAAGATCTATTTTCAATTTCCTTTTAAAAATGAAAGGCCTAACTTACTTGGGGAAGAAGAAATCAATAAAAAATGCAACAAAAAGGTGATGCAAGAATCAATCTCCTCAACTTCACTATTCCAATCACAATAAAAGCCCTATAGGTAATGAAAATAAATTCTTTTCTTTTCTTTCCTTCTAATATTTTAAATGCAATGAAAAATAAGATGCAACACGATTTTTGATCGAAGAAATCACATAGAACATGACTATAATATAAATTTCTTCAATTCAATCAATCATGAAGTTCAATGTCTAAAAATGGCCTAATTGATTATAAAAAGAAAAAAAAAAAGAAATTATTACCAAAGGGAAACAAAACCAAATGCAAGCATTAAAATGGCTTTAGAGAGACAATTAAAAAAAAACAGAAATCCCAAGAAAACATAATGGAACAAATAATATCACAGAGAAAGGAAAGGAATGCAATTTTTTATCATCCTATTGGATCAACGCAGGTGCAAAAAAGAGATAGTGCACTGTAGTGTAGGTGCAGAACAAAAGAAGGTGGAGTGTAGTGTAGATACATACAATCAACACAGGTGAAGAATAGGAGAAGGTGCACTACAGTGCAGATACATTTGATTGGTGTAGGTGTAGAAAAAGAGGAAGTGCTATGCATCGCACGTAAAAATAAGGATTAGGTGCGGTGGGGCACTCTGTCTCGGAACAGAGATATGCTTTAGGGCAGTTTTGATCAAAACATGACACAAGAAACCCAACCAACATCAAACATATGTTTTCTTAACATTAATTAATGTTTGAGTGATCCAATTAAAGTCAGTTTAAGAGGTTTAAAGGTGTTAATATCAAGGAAACCACTAAGGGAAGAACCGTTCCCCAGTGGAGTCACCAATTTGTTTTGTGGAATTTTCATGATTGCAAACAAAGGTGAATTCCCTAGACCTAGTGGTCTGGTCTAGAACAACAAAGGAAAAAAAACATAGATATTTTCTTGGAGGAATTAAATAATGGGAAATAATCCTACGTGGAATCTCTCACAAGATTTGCTTTCCTCCTTTCTTGTAAGATCCATTCCTAGCTCCAAATGTTATAATTAGAACCTACACATACAAATAAAACAAGAAAAGATCCAAAATATTTACAAAAAATAACTCAATGAATACATTCAATGAATCAACAAGGAAATAAAATACATGAGTGCAATCGTAACACAACAAATATAGGGAAACAAGATACTCTTTGTATTAATATAAATATGAGAGAATTTACAACCATAAATAGGAATTAAATTTCTAGATGTCTCCCCAATTTGAATGTTCCTTCCTTCTCACAAAGAACACTTCAATGTCAACCCTAATGCATAAAAATGATGAATCCTTAAGATTCAAGGTAGGAGCATAAGGGCATGATTAGTCTCCGAAATCCAATGCTAATGCTATGGAATGACGTCAATTTATAGGAGAAGCATGGTAGTTTAGGATATACCATTATGGGCTTGAGATCCACATATCATGGGAGGATCAACTCAAGTGATAGGAGGTAAAGTCTCCAAGGTAGTATTAGATAGGATTAAAGCTTCTTATTCATGTTAAATATTTGAAACAACCCCTTGAAGCTTCTAGAAGAGGAATCTTTGAAAATCATTATAATTTTCTCTAATTTCTAGAATCAACGTACTTGTATAAGGGAGAAACTAGTGTTGGTAAACGTTGGTGCAGAAGAGAGAAACCAATGTTAACGTAGGTGGCTAAAGGGATAGGGTGCACTTGGGCTAAAAACATTCATTTTGAAAAGTTCATCCCAAAACTCAGAATTTTTGGAAAGGTCATTCTTAGGACTTTGTGAAGGGATGATGACAACATGTTCATGGGTGTTGATTGATCTGGTTTGAAATCCTATTGAGTACATGCGGAAAAATGTGCTATAACAACATGGAATGTAGTGTTCCTTAACCCCTGAAACTTGAAGCACCACCAAGTATATAGAGAATATAATTGTAAATTAACCAAAAGAAGAAAACAACAAGATGAAATTTGTAAATGTGCACTTGCATATTTATAATTCAAAGGAAATATTTTTTTTTCCTTTTATGGCTAACTTCTCAATTAGAAAAGCTCAAAACACACAACACAAAAAAAACATTCCATAGTCTCCTATATCTTCAAATAACTTTTCCATAGCTAAAAAGAAAGTTGTTTGTGGTCTTGTCACTAATGTCTACCAACTACCTAACGAAATTTATAAATGGACTCTTTTACTTCAAAGAAGTATCCACTATTTTCCAATGGGACTTATTCAAAGAGGATAGTCACATACAATAATTTACTAACTCATATGTAGCCTAAAGTAGGGAGGTTAGGGTAGAACACTTCTCCCTTCCCCATTGAAGGATTCGTTCTCCTTAAGGATAAATATGAGGAAATTGTTGAAATACCATGGTAAGTTCCTATGTGGCATTTTTAGGTATTATGTATTTCCACTCAATCAATATATCATGAATCATTCATTAGTGAAAAAAATACAGTATTGAAAACTATCTATAGTTGAAGAAAAATGGATCCATCTTCATGAATATTGGGGAAGTCATTTTTGGCCTTGCACCTCAATCCCACAACCTTCTTTAGATAATAATATTGAAATATTATATTAATCGTGTAATTGAATGGAACAACCATTTTTTCTTCCACTTTTCCAATGAATTACATTATCTCCTTGGGTCCATATAACTTGGGTGGTTTTATTGATGTTTTCTTATAGAGTTGAAGGTGAATAAACCCTTGATCCCATGTATAATGTAATGCTAGTTTTATTATTCCTTTATTATATTTTGATTCATAACCACATTTTCCCTCACTATGTAGAAAGTGGTTTCTCTAATGTGGAGTGTGTGATCCACTTCCTAAACATTGGAAGTTCTCGGTAAATATTAAGCAAATGGAAATTATTATTGGCCATAAACATCATATTGGAACAATTTTGTAGCTCCTTGATAACATGTATTATAGCTGGATTCCACAATGGGAAGTCAATGTGCCCATTGGTGTGACTTTTTTGAGAGAGGAACTCGTTAACCACTTTAGTTTGATAATATTTTTTTGAGTAATATAAAATGTTTATTTTTTCTTTGGTAGCTAATATTTTAAACAAACCCTACCAAAATTTTCTAACAAATATAGTGTCCCAATTTGAGGCAATGGGAGAATCCATGCCATATAATTTAAAAAACTGATAAAGGAAGTCATGGGAAATAGAAGAGGGGGTAAATGGATGTTCTAAGGTAAAAAATTCTCACATTTCCCATCATGGTTGACTACTACCATGATCACACATATTTAGCAAAAGTGATGAATAAAATTCCTCTAATATTATTTGTTTCAAGGTAAACTTATATACTAGAACAATGTATCCGTTATGTGAGAATATATCTCCCTTTATTTTAGGAGTATTGGGATATTCATGAAGCATGTGGATTTCTAACCATTCTTAATGGGCCGTATGAAACCAATATTAAATGGGTAAAGATAAGAGGAATATGCATTCATCATCCTCAAATTGTTATTATAAGGCTTCAACTACCACATTTTATTTACCTATTTTAAAGATAATGTCATAGTTTTACTTTAGTGTCTTGGTCAAACACTAGTGTTTCCCCAGTGAGGTAACCTTTCTTGAAGAATAATTTACACTATGATGGTCACTATTGATCTAAAAATGTTTCCTAATGAAGTAGGGGTGCTAAGTCTCTCTTGCATGAAAGATGGCTATCATATATTTCTCTATACATATTTACCCAAATTACGATCATATAACTACATAGTAGTGCATTTGAATGTGAACCCTTCTTTCATCCATAAGACTCCAAGACATATACACTAGACATTAAATTCAACGAAGAGACACACTAAAATTTAACAAAATTAATACTAGAGTAATGCACCCTAAATCCTCTAAAGCTAAGACGGTCTATTTATTGGTATCATTGCAAGAAAATACATTATTTTTGTAGGAATTTACAGAGTAATTTCCTTTGATCAAACACTAAAGGTCACCTCTCACAAACAGATCACAAATCTATACACCAGTATTTGACGTGGTTAAAACCCTCGAAGAGGGAAATAGTCCACGACCTGAGCCAACATGGCCACTTTAGGCAATTTATTAATATAAAGAAATAAAATTTACATAATCTTCTCTCATAAATGGTCACCGTAAAAATGATGCCCCATGCTATTTAAATAGAGATCATGGACCAATCAGGTGTTAAGCCATAGATCAAGTGTTGGTAATACTGAGGAAAGAATGAATTGTCAAATCACTACATATCGTGAAAGTCATATTATAAGTTACAAAATTACATTCTAAAGAAAAACACTTTACCTAACTCTACGCTAGACCAAGTCATACTTAACTATTTCCTATATGTCGAAATATCCTAACATCCCCCCTTAAGATCAATGTGGGTTAGGATTGAAGGATTTACAAAGGTGACACAATAGGATAAGGAAGGAGGCATTAGAGCCTATCCCTCCTTAATGATAACTTCCCTGAACTCGAAGAATAAATCGAATTTTGTTAAACTTCACTTTTGTGAGAGCCTTTGTAAAGATATCAACAACTTAATCATTGGTTGAACCATAGTGCACTTCAAGAACACAATCATGAAAGAGCTTTCTCATGAAGTGTATGTATAGCTCAATGTGTTTCATGCCCTAATGTTGAAATGGATCTTTGAACAGTAGAATGGAACTTTGATTATCACACCAAAGTGTAGTTGGATGTTGCTGATGAAGACCAAATTTAGACAGGATCTGACGAAGCCATAGGGCTTACTTGCTATCTTGAAGAGCGCCATGATACTCTTCTTTTGTTGTAGAAAGATATATGGAACTTTGTTTCTTACAATACCATGTAATATGTCCTGAACCAAGATTGAGTACATAACTTACATTAGAATTTTGATCATCAGGGTCACCAGCCCAATCAAAATCAGTGAAACCAAGAAAAAATGGAGATGCTCCTGCCATGAAATGAATCTTGAAATGAACTATACCTCGAATATATCAAAGTATACTTTTATCTACTTTAAAGTGGCTTTCATGATGTTTGTGAATAAATCGAGAAACAAGACCAATGACAAAGGAAAGGTTAGGATGGGTATGGGTTCGATAGATAAGTTTACCAACAAGTTGATGGTATAAGGCAGCATCAACTTCAGGGCAAGTACAAGTGTCTAAAATCACAACTCTAGACTGAAAGGGAGAAGAGGTTGTCTTATAGTCTTCCATGTGAAGGTGGTGTAGAAGATCACACACATACTTGGATTGAGAAACGGTAATACCTTCTTTAGATTCCAAGACTTGAATACCAAGGAAATAATGGAAGAATCCTAAGTATTTCATTTCAAACTTTTTTTTGAGACTAGAATTCACATGGTTTTTATGGTTTGGATCACTACCAGTAAGGATAATATCATCAACATAAATAAGAAGGATGATTAAGGCCTTACCCATTTTCTTGGTGTAGACAGTGTTATTGGAAGGACCTCTACAAAATCCATTATCTAAGAGAAAGAAATCCATTTTTGCATACCATGCCTGAGGGGATTGCTTGAGACCATAGAGAAACTTCTTAAGGTGACAAACAATGCTACAATCATTTTGGATAAAGCTAGGGGGTTGTTCCATGTATATTCCTTCATGCAAGTCCCCATGTAAGAAGTTGAATTTAACATCCATATAATGAAATTCCCATTTAATGGAGGCAACAATGGAAAGAACAAGGTAGATGGAATTCATTTTGGCAATAGGGAAGAAGGTTTTAGTATAGTCAATTGCTTCAACTTGTTAAAATCCTTTAGCAACAAGACGAGCTTTATGTTTATCCACTTTTCCATCTGGTCCAAACTTTGTTCTGTAAACCCATTTGCTTCTGACAAATTTCCTTCCCTTTGGAAGAGGACCAAAATCCCACATATCATTTTCCAATAAGGAATGATATTCTTCATTTGTAGTTGCATCCCAATCTGAATGACTTGAAGCTTCTTCAAAGGTATTTGGATCATGATTTTCTTGAACTTGATCCAATAAGGAAGAGGCTACGTCAAACTAAGAACATGTAAGATGTTGATTTGCGGGGTCACCTACAAGTGAACCTGCTGCATCCCTAATAGAGTGGACCCATTTTTGAAGTTATGGATCTGAAGGAAGATACTGAGGAGGTGGAGGAAGATTTTCATCCTTTTTGTCATCATCTAAATTAGAAGTAACGATGTCAGAAGTAGAAGATATGGAGAGAGGTGGCACATATGTCGAATCAGGCTCACAAGCCAAAGGTGGCATGCCCGCCAAACTGGGCTCATAGACCCATATATTTTCATCAAATTTTACATCTCTTCTAATGATTACATTTTTGGATTTGAGTTGAATAAGTCTATATCCTTTGACATCTTCAGAATATCCAAAAAAAATGTATTTTTCACTCTTAGGTTCTAAGGCTTTATGTTTCTCATCTAGAGTATGGGCCCAAGGTGCACTTCCAAAAACACGAAAGTGACTTACATCTGGTTTGACTAAGCTCCAGGCTTCTTCTGGAGTGGTAATCCTTAAAACCTTAGCAGGAGTGTGATTTACTATGTAATTTTCATAGTTAATTTCTTCTTCCCAAAAATTAAGACTAAGTCCATTAGATTGAAGCATACAATTAGCCATTTCTTTTAGAGTTCGATACATCCTTTCAGCTACAACAATTTGTGTTGGAGTATACGAAACAATACGCATGAAAATGATGAATCCTTAAGATTCAAGGCAGGAGAATAAGGGCATGATTAGTCTCCAAAATCCAACCCTAATGCTATGGAAGGAAGTAAATTTATAGGAGAATCATGGTAGTTTAAGATATACCATTATGGGCTTGAGATCCACAAATGATGGGAGGATCAGCTCAAGTGATAGGAGGTGAAGTTTTCAAGGTAGTATTAGATAGGATTAAAGCTTATTATCCATGTTAAATATTTTAAACAACCCCTTGAAGCTTATAGAAGAGGAGGCTTTGAAAGTCATTATAATTTTCTCAAATTTCTAGAATTGGCGTACTTGTATAAGGGAGAAACTAGTGATTGTCAACATTGGTGCAGAAGAGAGAAACCAATGTTAATGTAGGTGGCTAAAGGGACGAGGTGTGCTTAGGCTAAAATCATTCATTTTTAGAAGTTCATCCCAAAACTCAGAATTTTTGGAAAGGTCATGCTTAGGGCTTTGTGAAGGGATGATGACAACATATTCATGGATGTTTATTGATCTAGTTTGAAATCCTATTGAGTACATGCAGAAAAATGTTCTATAAAAACATGGAATGTTGACTTACATTTGGTTTGATTGAGCTCCAGGCTTCTTCTGGAGTGATAATCCTTAAAACCTTAGTAGGAATGTGATTTATTATGTAATTTTCACAGTTAATTGCTTCTTCCCAAAAATTAAGAATAAGTCCTTTAGATTGAAGCATACAATTAGCCATTTCCTTTAGAGTTCGATTCATCCTTTCAGCTACACCATTTTATTTTGGAGTATACGAAACAATATGTTCCAATTGAATGCCATGCCTAGTGCAAAAGTTTATAAATTTGTTGTTAACACATTCTCCTCCATTGTTAGATCTTAACTTAAGAATTTGATGTCCAGATTCTCTCTCAACAAAGGCCTTAAAGGCCAAGAACATGTTCAAAACTTCCTTCTTGATTTTTAAGAACTATACCCAAGTGCGTCTGGAAAAATAATCAATGAAAGTGAAGAATTTTTCAGTGAGAGAAAGAAAAAACTCGAAGCGGACCACATAAATCACTGTGCACAAGATGCCAAGGGGGTGAAGTGTGCTAAGATGCATGTTTTTCAAAACTGCCCTGATGATTTTTTTCTGAGTACACAACAAGAACAAACACCATCTCAGAAATATGCCATAGGAAGAACTTTCACCATATTTTCTTTACATAGGGTTTGAAGAGAGCGATATTTTAAGTGACCAAATCGCTCATGCCAAATTTTGTTCACTTCATAATTATGAGAAACAAAAATGGAGGGAACACATGATGACCCAAAGTTTTCTAAATTATACAACCTTTTGGAATTGTCAATAATTCCACTAGCTAAAATATGTCTAAGATCACTTAGGTCCTTAATTACAACATCATGAGGTGAGAATTATATGATTTTTCCTTCACCTGAATGAGTTATTTGATAAATAGATAGAAGGTTGTAGGACAAGGTAGGAACACATAATATATCATTAAACTGACCATTATCTAGATGAATGGTTCCAGACCCTACAACACTAAGAGATATATCATCACCAACATAAATATTTTTGGTGTTACAATCATTTAAAGAAGAAAAAATGGCTTTATTTTTGGCCATGTGGTAAGAGGCTCCAAAATCAATGAGCCACTCATGAGAATGAGAAGAAGAAGATAAATTCAATGCTTAACCAGATCTTGATGCTTGACAACTACATGCATAAAGTTTCATTCCTCAAGATGAAGTTAAATATTTCTCCAAATGGATGTTGTGCTTCTTCATTACTGCTTCCAAGGCTTCCATCTTCTTAAAAAAATTGGACTCTACATGGCTATCACAATTACGAAAGTTGCAATTTATATCTATATTATTCCCTTTGTTTTTATTTTCCTTATCAGTTTGTTGAGTTTTTTTTTTAGTTTGCAGTTGAGATTTCTTAAGACCCTTTTCTGCTTTAGGACCATTCTTTTTAAGATGTTGCTTCTTAGGATCCTTTGGATTTGGTTGTTGTTGGGATACTAAGGCTTTCTTAGAAGAGTTTCTAGTATTAATAAGACCAAGGTGTAATAAATTTTCTTGTTATATTATCAAAGAATCACAAAAGGCATCAAAAGAGGGGGACTTGTAGGGTATTCCTTGAGAAATGATGGTTTCTCTAGTGGAATGGAAGGTGGAAACAAATACAGAGTATGTAGGGCCTAGCTTAGCAAGAATGGAATACATAACACTAACATCTTCCTCTTTTACCTTACAACCTTCTAAAATAAGTCTAAGGGTCTTGAATTTGGACAAAAAAACATCAGTAGAGGAGAACTTATGGGGGTCCAAAGTAAGCAACTCATTTTCAAGCTTGTGGGCTATGATTTCATTTAGAATGCCAAAAACAATATTTAGTTTTTTCATAGCTCCATTAGGGGAGTCAATTTTTTGGATATGAAATTTAAGATCCTAAGCAATGGACATTCTTATTAACCCTCCTTCTTTATCTTGTTTATTTTCCCATTTAGCATGTTTATCTTCATCGGTAGCTTTAGATTCAAGTATTGAGGCTATTCTATAAATCCCTTTACTTCTAAGTAAGTCTACCATTTAGGATAACCATTAGAAATAATTGGTGCTCTTAAGAATAACCAAACATGTACTTTCCATGTTTAAAATTGAAGTTGTAAAGTTTGAAACTAATTACTTGAATGGAAATATCTCGGAAAATTAGGCCAGTTAAAAAAAATAGCTCTGAAAACGGCTTCTGGATGAAGAAGTTATTCCTTTTTGAAGAAAAGTTGTAGTAGACACTGACTAGTCATGTGATAGGTTGAAGGTTGATGATGAAGTTTTATTTTTAAATATAAAAAAAATCCCCCCTTTTCCAAACATAATGTAATAAGCTCACTTAAAAAAAAAAACTACTTTACGTCAACCACTTTTATAAATAAGTGAGAGTCACTTTTACAATGTTATTTTATGAACTAATGACCAAGTAGATTGTAACATAAATAAAAGATAAAGTGACTTTATACGATAATTGACTTATTTTTTTATAATGGGTGAGAAACACTATTACATAAAGTAACTTTCAAACATAACTTGTGTTTTTTTTAAATAACTTGCCAAAAAACTCATTTTTTCAAAAAAAGTAACTTCGCAAAGAAACACCTTTTAAAAATTAACTTGAAAATTTTTTTTTTAGAAAAAATAACTTGAAAAGAAGACTTGAACCCAAGACCTCTATTCTTATAAAGTAACATTGGACCAAGTGAGCTAGTAAAAAGATTTAGTAATTTCTAGAAAGGAGGAAGAGTTTTTTTTTTGTGCATGTTTTTTTTTGCAAAAAAAAACCATGCAAAAAAAATATATATATACAGGCCTTAGGTCAGAATGTTAGATTTCTAGTTAGTCTACCCGAAAACTACATGTTTTTCTCGTTATTTCTAATTTTTGGAGATAGCACAAAGTCGCGGGGAAAGAGCATATGTAGCAGAAAAGTTTCGTCTTCTTGTTTTTGGTTTTCCAAATCACACATAGTGCAAAGAATACGCAGAGAAGAGGGTATAGATCTGGTAATATAAAAAAATGAATATAAATCGAAATAAAATACAAAGATAAAAAAATATAATTGCAAAAAAACTTTATACCTCCAGATCTAAAATGACATAGCTTGGGAAACCATAAACCTTTTCGCATGAAAAAAAAGGGGTCCCTCACTGGAACAGATGCTCAGGACACAAAAAGTATTTCTCCTGCACCGAAAGTGGTCAGAAATATTAGATCTGGAAAACGATAATTGCATGTAGTCAAATCGTCTTCGGACTTGGATCAACACTCGATGCAGCCCTCAAAATGGCTCTGAGATCATGTAGGAATTTGCAGGGTAAGTTCCTTAGATCAAACACAAAAGGTCACCACTTACAAATAGATCACATATCAGTACACTAGTATTTGACGTGGTTAAAACCCTTGAAGAGGGAAATAGTCCATGACTTGAGCCAACGCGGCCACTTGAGGAAATTTATTAATATAAAGAAAGAAAAATTACAGAAGATTCTCTCATAACCGATCACCGGACAAGTGACCCTCCATTATCTTTAAATAGATATCATGGACCAATCAGGTGTTAATCCATGGATCAAGTGTTGGTAATATAAAGGAGAGAATGAATTGTCAGATCACTACATATCGTGATAGGTATATTATAAGTTACAAAAGTACATACTAAAGAAACACAATTTACCTAACTCTGCACTAGACCAAGTTATAGTTAAGTAGTAATGAGTCTAACCATATTTTTATACAAATTGATTATAGTATCACATGTTTCCTAAGAATCCATGCTATCTCTTCATGGTTTTGGGATCAAGATAATCTTTCATAGCTCCAAATGTCTTGGAATTAAATAATATTCCCCACTAACATAAATTGTGACCCAATTATTCAAAATTTCATGACCCAAAAGTATATTTGGAGAATTTTATGAATAACTAGTGATCATTTAGGATTTTCAATCCTTTCTCAACTTTCTCTATGTGGTATTCGCAAGTCGTTTTGTAGATTTTAATATCGTCAAAGAATAATAACATAAATTGTATAGAATGGGCTAAATATCTTGCTCATGAGGATTTTAAAGGTTGATGGAATATTGAAAAGGAAAAAAACATCACTCAAAACTGATAATGGCCTTCATATGTATGGGAGAAAATCTAAGGGATGTCTATCTCTTTCATCCTAATCTACTAGTAGCTAGAATGAAGTTCAAGCTTAATGAAATAATTCGCTTCATTTTCATCTGAGGGATGATCAATAACTAAGATAGGAAATTTATCCTTGATGGTTTCAAAGACCAAAAATTAAGACACAATTGCCAAGTATGTTTATTATTTAATACAATAACCTCTTATGATGAGCACAATTTAGTGTTGGTGCATATCACTCTTGCCTCCAACAATTTTGAAATGATCTTGTTAATTTCATTTTATATGCAAAAGTGTGCCAATAAGGATTCAAATTGGGTGGTTAACTATCGAGACTAAGCACAATGCTATGGTCATGCTTCACAAATGAAGGTGGTAAAACTTCTAGTGTTTCAAACTCTTATTGGTTAGAGAGAAAAATCCATAAATTAGGAGGAATATCTTGTGATGTAGTGTTCACTACTTTGTATAAAATTGAATTCTGAAATAACACTCAAATATAATTTTTTCAACAAATTCTCCATACAATGAGAGGATATATTTTTAAAGGAATTATTTGTAATCCCCTTGAGGGTTATTTTCTATCCATCCTACATTAATATATTGTATAATTATTTGAAATCCATGGTGAAAGGATCCAAACTATGTAACAATTATTCCCCAAAAATTATATCATAAATTCCCATTTTAATAGAAAACATGTGATATTTGATATGATATTCACCAATGCATTGTCCAATTTTCATAGAATCCCCCCATTTCATCAATCACCTAAATTTTAGTCACAATGACATTTAGGTGATGGTCAAAAAACATCATGACTATTGCATAACAAGGATACTTGATAGCTTCCTTACAACACCCCAAAAGAGATGGGAAAACATTTGGAAAAGTGAGTGTTCATACACTTGTGCAACTTTCCTTGATGGACACATGCATGAGTTACATGGAATTTCCTTCAAAATACCCACAACTATTTTCACACATGTGAATATGAATCATTTGGTGTAATTAAAGAGCCAACCGTAGCTCAAGTACATCTGGGATATTATACACAAGAAATCTAGTCTCATATGGAATATTGTTTTATTCCAAAGTCACTATCAAACGTTAGGATCACTATTTAAAATGAGGATGATTTAAATTGGAGGTAGTCCTTGAAAGAGATTATTTTTCCTATAAATAAGAGCCATTGGGTAAGATTCCAAGAAGGAGAAATTTTTCAAGTTTATGATTTAGGAATTAGATTGGATACCATTTATCTTCCTTTCATCTCAACAATAACCCTCATGTTTTTTCTGAAATATTATGTTGGAGGATCAAAGAGATTTATTCATGCACTCAATTTTGTGAGAGAGAGACCTTTAGGAAGCAAAAGGATCCTCTAAATCAAACTATTAGAGAGCACTTGCATCTAGTCATTCTCTATAGGTGAAAATAATCATGTTCAAATCCCATCCATTGGTTAATACATTCAAGAGCACATTGGTACTGGCAGAGAGAGAGAAATAATTTTCCATTTGTGTAACCCACCCCAAGGGATCCAACACATCAAATGTATTCATGTTGACCTCTGGAAAATAGTTCCATGAATTATGACCTTGAAACTATGGGTAGCAACTATTGAAAAACATGTAAGTGACTTACACTTTAGGTGCTAGAAAATCCTTAGTTGGATCAATGTTTGGATATGATACATGGATATGCAAATGGTCACCTAATATTTTCATAACTTCTCCTTGTGTTTCCATTCTTTTATTAATAATGTGAAGTTTTTAATTAATGTAAACCATGTTATCCTCTAGATTTTGGCACTCATTATGATAGGTATATTGCTGCTTATAGGCTAGAGGGGCCTATTTTTGGTTCTCTTAATTGGCCATGTTTTTCTTTCAAACCATGGGACCACCAAATATTTTATGGGATCATTATTCTCCAATTATTGTCATTATTAGATTGAATTAGTTCTTTTTATATATATACCCCAAATCATTTTATTGTTGGGTCCACCCAAAAGCGTTACTTAGGAGGTATACCCATACAATATCATGTTTTTTGTTTTTTAAGTTTACTTGTTTATGAATACCACTCCTATGGTATTATTACTCCTCAATGATTATTACTACATTGATAAAATGTTCAGATTCCTTTTAGAGACAAATATTTATCAATCTCATTGGTTGAATGCAAAAGTTAAGGTTTGTAGTGTCATAGAGATAGAGGAGTGTCAGTTGTTATATCTCTCTAATATATTTGTGGGGTTCAACAATAGTAATTGGAAAAATATATTAGGACACTAACTAAGGAGGCTCACCCATGGCCTTATCTGTAAAAGAAAAGTACTAGAGGGTGATCTCTCTATGTGTTATTGTTGGTGTGTCATAGAAACAAGAAAATTGATCAACTAATATAGAGTTGGATTTTATTATACCAAGGGTATTTTCCATATACCTAAATATATGTGAAAATAATTCCATATACAAGTTCTATCTCATGTGACACTACTCAGAGGAGTACTAAAATCGATTAAAATGGTTTCCAAGTGACTTGATTTTGATTGTATTTCAACTACATGTGTTATTCTCCAACGATATTTCTATCCACTAAATGATATATCACTATGTTATTTAAAGAAATCAAACATGTATCTAGACTAAAAAATATTCTTCTAAAATTTAGAGGCATTTTGGCTCAAGAAAGAGATTTGGTACCACTTGTGGTGTTCCTTAACCCTTGAAAACCATAACACAAATTGGTATATGAAGGATATGGTTACAAAATAACCAGAAACAAGAAAAAGTAAGATGGAATTTGAAAATATATCCTTGTATAATGATAATTTGAAAAAGAAAACACTGTTCACTTACATTTTAAGGTAGGGAAACCTTTCATCAAGAAAATATCTAGATACACAACTTAATACAAATATTCCATAGTTTCCTCTCCCGCTAAATAGCTTTCCATAGAAAAAACCATAACTACTTCGTGGGCCTTATAGAATGGACCTTTTGATCTTAATAACTATCCATTATTATCTAGTGGGCCTTATTTAGAGAGGATGAGCACAACAATAATTATGTAACTCCTCCTAGCCTAAAGTGAGCGGTTTGGAATGCCTAGCCAACTTTTAGTTCATGATTCTATGGTTTCTTCACATAAAGGTGTGCTTTTATGCCCTAGATTTGTTTTTCCTTGAAAAGGGTGGGATTTTCCTCCCCCTCTTAATGTTTGTTTGCTCTGGGTTTTTTCATGGTTGGTCCAATAATTTAAAGTTGAAGGGGAACTTTCCTAGTTTAAATAGGTACTTTGGAACTCTTGCCGTGACAGGTAGTAATTGTGTCAACATGTGCCTCGTTCTCTCGATGGAAGGGGGAATTCATGCAAAGAGGGTGTAGCAAGGTGGAAGATGAAGTTTGTATCGAAATATTGAATGGTTGGTTGGGTAGTGTTGGATGGAATCTCGAAATAGAATTCCTAATTGTCGAGATCGTGGCCCCTCTTCACGATGTTGACTTGGTAATCTTATTTTCTAAGAATTAACATCATTTTATCTTAGTGTATATCTATGTTCGATTCGTTGTGGGCTTTGAAATAAGTTTTGTGAGGGTTTTCTCTGTTGGTCTTCAGTTTTATTGTCTAGATGTTTTGTTTCACTATCAAGGAGTGGAGACCACCTATATTGGGCATGGCGCGTTATCTAATGGGGACTTGTCTGATGGAATGGTTTTTTGTACTCTTGAATTTAATTGTATGTCCTTGAGTTTATATGGGAAATTATTGGATTTAGCAAATTGTTAATCCAAGGCACCCTAGGGCAGTACTTTGTCTCTCTCTTTTTTCATTTTTCTACTCACCTTTTAGGGGTCGACCACTCATTGGAGAAATATGCATTTCCTTAGTGCTCAATGTTGACTTCATGTTGCACTCGCGAATGAGTGAGAATTTTGTTGCTAGTCATCGCGGCCAACAAATTCACTCATGGGCCCAATCGAAAGCCCATGAATTTTCAATCACATATTATTCAAGTACCCATTTAGTACTCTGGGGGATATTCAGAGGATGGAGACTCAAGCTACACATGAGTGACATACATACTTATAATCCGAGTTTTTAGAGGAGTCTTTGGTTGGCTTTGAGACCCTATCAACTACAAGTGAATAAGGAACTAGTATTTGCATTCTATAACCCTCCATTGAAAGCTCAAAAGCCTATTGGGAAAAGTGTTAAGAGAAAATCATAAGGACCAAAATGACATCGACTTTTTTCTTAGTAATATTCAACGAAATTAGTGGAAATTGCAGACATTCCTTGATAATGGAGACTCATTTAGCCCACATAGAATGCCATATACAATATGAGTTTAAACCTTGGTTCGAGTGCAAAGGTTCAAAGTTTGTGACGTCATGTAAATTGGTTGTAATATTTTGATTCTCTTAATAGTTTTGTTCTGATTTTATGTTATCAACGTTATAATTTATTTCCAATAAATACTTTGTTTTCACACACCAACCAATAGCTTTGATTTTCCATATCACAAAGCCAAGCCATTCCATATGCTCGTGGTAGCCATCAATTATTTTAACATTGCATTTCTTTCCACGAGCGTATTAAATTTAAGTTCCGTGACCTTTCTTCCCACGATTGTCTTAACTGTGAGTAATTTAAATTTTCAACATTGTTCAAGTTTCGCAAATGCCGTATTTAAAATCATAATGATTTCAGAACGTTTATAGTTTCAATAAATTAAATATAAAACGCATTTTTATTGTAACGTATTTTTATAAGGTTAATGTTGGTTACTATTATTTTTAATATATATTTTATAATATTAAATTCATTTTAAACCACTGGTTTAAAAAAAATTAGAAAACTATACTTATTTTAATTAAGATAATATTATTATATAAATAATTTAAATTTAAATTTTATAAAATGAGTTTTTTTTAATCTTATTTTGTGAAAGAAATGGCGACATTGTCAACCTATAGCAATCTTCCGATCAAACAATCAAATAGGTATAAAGGATTATCGGTTCGTATACCTACTACAACGAAGCTAAATGATATCATACCGTTTGGCTGATTTGATATGATATTTAGAAAGAAACCTATATATGTATATCAACTATTTTTATTTTTAGTTTAGCCTGGATGTCAATTGGTAACAATGAATTAATCATGGTCAACCATTGTTATTTATGGTGGAGTTATAGTTGATCATGTTTAACATTGTATATTATTTATGATTACATTCAACTCATTCTACCATGTTTGATTATGTAGATTATATATGATCATAGTTGATTCTATTTTGACCATCGTTTGACAATGCTGACTATGATTGATCATGTTATCTAAAGTCAAATTGATGTAGCTGGATATTAGTGGTCATCCACCTCTTTAAATCATAAGTTTGATACGTAAATTTTGCATAATAGAAGTATTTTAGGGGTTTTTCATGGTGTTGAATCTAAATATGCAATCAAAAAAATCAATTTAAATAACACAAATCAATATTTGACCTCAATTTTTGGGGAAAAACTCCAAAAAGTCGCATTAAAACAATTTCTTTACAAAATTCAAAGTTTTTAAATACTCACATTTAATCTTTTAAATTTATCAGATAAATTTTTAATTTAAGTGAGTGAGTTTGGTGAGAAAAATTCATCAAATTTGAAATTTTCTTAATGAGTTTCACAAAATTTCCTTCAAATTGTATTTAAATTTATTTCAATTCTTTTATGAAATAAGAAGGAATTTAAAGAGATTCATAATAAAAATTGAAAAACGATAAAACCTTTAAGGCTAAAATTTATTTGTTTTAACAAAAAAAAAAATTCTTGCATGCACTAACTAAATGTTATTTAATATGTCAAACTTGACAACTAAAAAAAATCAATACAAGTTAAATTAGGTCTAGAAAAATAATTGTAATATTGTTAATTCATATAAAATACTATTTTTTTTTAATAATATTTTTCATTTCTATTTACTTTTCTAATACAAATTAACTTAATTTTAAAAATATGCTTGTAATATTGTTAATTCATATAGAATATTATTTTTTTAACAATAATTTGATTTTTATTTATTTGTATTTATATTATATGTTAATTTTTTATTTATACTATACACACTTAAATTATATAAATTTATATATTTATAAATCATTATAATAAATATATATATATATATATATATATATATATATATATATATATATATATCAAATTTTTAAATATCTTTAACTTTATAATTAATTTTATTTTCAAAATTGTAACTATTATATTTTAATAAAATAATCTAACTTGAAAATTATTATTTAATATTTATAAAAATTAAATTAAATTAAATTACATAATTATATTTTAAATATACAAATTGATAAAAAAATTAATAATATATTAAATATTATTAAAATCAAGGAAACTTGAATTACAAAATATACGTTGAAAAGGATTTATTTAAATTTAGAAAAGGTAAATTGTCTATCACTCTTAGTTTACTCCTATGAAATCAACATGTGTGGTCGAATAGTTAACTTCCCTTTACATAAGAGGTAATCAACGAGAGGATAATCTATAACACCACTGGCCCGTGGGGTTGGAAGCTGATGAGTAGTGAATTTTGATCTTTTACGATTAATTTTATTGGAGCATAAAGTTAATGATTTTGTATTTTTCTTTATTTATAGCTAATAAACGTTATTTTTTTTTTAAATATTATTATTGAAAGTATTAGTTGAATATTATATTTTTTCTTTAAATATTATTATTGAAGATATTAGCTTGTGGTTGCACATTATTTTGGTCTTGTTAAGAATTTAAAAAAAAATTATTAAAACAAATTCATTTTTTTATTGAAATGAAATTATGGTGTTTATTGTGTAGCATATAGAAATTAGACATTATTAATAAAGTTATGTCTTCACGGGTCAATGTCAAAGAGATGTGTAAGTATGTCTATCTTCAATTTAGTGTGTGACACACTTTTTTTTTAAATAAAAATAAAATAGTTTTTAAATAGAAAAGAAAAGTAGACTATAATCAATATAGATCATCGCACATATTTTTAAATATACCTCAATATTAATTTATATTAAAATATTTCCTTAATATTTATAATATAAGTATACTTAAAAATATATTATTAATAAAATGATATGTAAAATATTTTATATATACAAAAAAAATGATGTATAATCATATAAAATTATTGAAAAAAATATGTTTTTATGGTTAAAACATTTTAAGTAGTGTTAGTATTTTGTATATGTTTTATTTGTCCAAATACAACAAAAAAATTTGGATTTACAACTTCAAGTTAAGTAAGCTCTCTAACATTCATAAATACAGTTCAAATAATGAAAGATTACACATTGCTTTTTGCACTTTAACCCAAATTTGCATTTAAAGAATTCAAATAGAAATTTCATTCAAACTGAGGTGTCCCACTACACTTGCTGAAATTTGATTCAAACTAAGTTTGGAACATATGCTATTATGTGAGAGTATAGAATGTATACTCTGAAATCTCTTATGGCATTCACTAAAGTAAGAGCTTGTTTTTCCATGATATTATACTTTAGTGTTGCATCTCTCAAAGTTTTACTAAAGAAAGCAATGGGTTGTTCATAGCCCTCATCATTCTTTTGTAACAAGACTGTTGCAATGGTGTGCTCTGAAGCGAATGAAAAAATTATGAAATCTCTGTTAAAATTAGGACTTATGAGGACAGGTGTTCTAGTAAGGGTTTCTTTGACTACTTCAAAAGAATTTTTAGCCTCTACTGTCCACTTAAGTATCGAATCCTTTTTTAACATGCTATTCAATTTTCTAAGTAGTTCTGCTAAGTTAGAGATGAATCTTCTAAGATTTTTTTTTTCCTAAAAATGCTTGTAATTATCTAATGTTTCTAGGATGCCTGATATTAAGGATTGCTTCTATTCTAGTTGGATCAATTCTAATGCCTTCTTTTGAAATAATGTGTCCCAAAATTTTTCCTTCTTCTAATCTAAAAAGTGACTTTTTAGGATTTAAGGATATGCCAAACTTTCTGCATTTTATGAATACTCTTCTCAAATGATCTAGATGTTCATTATCTGACTTGGTAAACATTGTAATATCATCTAGGTAAATGACTAAAAAGTCATGGATTTCCTTTGAAAATCTTATGTCCATGGCTCTTTGGAATGTTGCTCTAGCATTCATGAGTCCAGAGGGAATTTTCAAGTACATGAAAGTTCCCGAGGGAGTAGTGAATGCAGTGTTAGCTTGATCTTCAGGTTGGACTAGGATTTGGTTTTATTCGGAAAATCCATCAAGTAATGAAATTCTGGATGACCTTGTTAGTGTCAGTATTTTCATACTTCCACCAAGGATGAAAACACATTTGCATGTGCATCTTAGGTGTCCCATTATAAATAAATTTTCCATCATTCTATTAGGTCATGATATAAAAATTTTCCACTGGTGGTTGTCTTGTTCAAATAAGCCTCTTTCTCCCTCAGAAGATCATATTGGCTGAATCATTCTCATGTCTCCTTGAGCATAATAACATCTATGGAGATTCTATGTTCACTTGAAAGTCTTTAAAGTCAAAGTCTCATTCAAAAGTCAGGTCAAAAAGTAGTCCCATTAGGTCATAGGGTCAAAATCATGAAAATTGGTCATTTCACCATCAAATTCATCTTTTGAAGGAGTAATAATAGTCAAATGTATTCAACAATTTTAGGTTCTAAACTATCATTTCCAGGTAAGTAGCTTTTTGTTTACCATATTTGTCTCTCAGTTGTGCTTTGAAAGCTCATTTCCCTCTCCTAGGGCTTTTAGGGCATTTTTCTTGGTCTCATGACTTCCATGGCTAAATAATAAACAATACTTGTATCTCGATGCTCTTACGCTTTCCCCTCTCCTTAATATACCTTCCTCAACACTTCCCATCACTCTTATCCCTAAAAATCATCATTTTTCCACAATCCCTAGCTTATTGCTACAATTTGACACTTTTCGAGACTAGGCATGTGTTTGTCCCTTTTGGACCCCTTCCCCTCACTCAATCCTTGAAATTAAACTTTCCCCTACTCTCTAACATCTATCCCTGTCCCCCAAAATTTCCCCAAGAATTTAGACAACCCCTGACCCCTTCATACCCCTCCCTCTACAAGGCAGTCCTAAAATCCCTTGTTTTTCTTACACCAAACCCTAATTTCCTCTCCTACTAAGCTAGGGTTTGCCATGGAACCAGAGACATATGAGTAGAGGAGGCATAAGGGAGGTCATTTTAGCAAGTATGAAGCCATACCAACTCATAAACATCATGCCTCCATTATTTTCCAAGAAATCATTCTAAGGGATAAATCATCTTCCACTCACAGAGCTAGTTTTACTTCAAACTATGTTTCTAACAAAACATAGATGAATTTGAAAAACATGAGAGAGGTTATTGTCAAAAATAGGTCCAAGAAGAAAAAACTCCTTCTGTTTTTACACAGGTATCATGGTTCTGGAGAAATTTCAAAAACACAGGTGCTGCAGGAGAGTTGCTGCACTTCTGGAGTGACCTTGGGAAAATCTGTTTTCTCATAGCTATATTGTCCAAATGACTTTATTGACGAGTGAAATGATAACCAAACTGGAAGAGCTTTCCATTCAGCTATCATGAACTCAATTTGGAGTTGAGGAAGGCCTCCGAGAGTTTCCTGCACCAGCACTCTACATTTTTGCACCTTCATTTAGCACTTTTTTACCACTCTTGGGAAAATCAAATTTCAGCAAGGAAAATTAACTCTAAGCAGAAAACCAAATGTATAGTTGTAAAGCAGATTTGAAGGGATTTCCAATGAGCTATCTTAAGCCCAATTTAAACACCGGGAAGGTGGTAAAAAACAACCAGTAAGTTGGGGGTAAAATGGCACTACGCTTAGGAGCAGTGCACTGCGCATAGAACAATTTTGAAAAAGCATAGGAAAATCCGCCCTTGGCGCTGCGCTTTTGCTTGGAGCGTCCAATGGAAAAAAGGAAAGAATCAGTGTGTTCATAATGATGAGTACATGCCCCCTATACTTTTGTTAAGAATTTGGAGAAAAATTGGTCAGGTAAAAGGGCCAAAAGACCCAAAAAATCATGTTTCTGCCTCTTTTTTTGCATGGCGCTATGCATAGAGGTAGTCTTGGGAGATTCACTTTTTGACAGGGAAAATGGGCACCATTTTAGAAACTAGAGGCACATTTGGAAAATAGACTCAAATATCTTTCCAAGGAGCTATCATGGAGATAATTTGGCACCTAGAAGGCCTCGAAAGTTGCATGCAAGAGAGGCTATTTTTCTGGTCATGGCGCTGCGCTTTTGCCAGGAAAATGCAATTTTCACAATCTTCAGCAAATTTTGATTTTTTGATTTTTTATCTTGGGAAATGAGAAATTACTGATGTAAAAGGTCAAGATAAATGTAAATGTCATGTTCTTATTTTTATCTAGGGTAGATACATCATATAAGTCCTTTAGAGGTCAAATGAATCAATTTCCTCTCTTTTAGAGGCAAATTGTTCGGTCTTCCTAGTCTTTAGATTCTTGTTTGGGAGTAGGTGAAACTGATCCCTATCTCATGGATTGGACTCCCTAAGGCTAGGGAGAGTAGTTTTGAAGTCTATATGATGTATTTCGTCAGTCATTTGTAGATGTTGGAATGACTTGGAGCTTTGGCATCTCAAGGACGCACTTGTGTATCAGTTTGGCTTGGAAATTAATGATAAATTTGCAGCTATTTCTTTGGGATCCATGTGGTATGAAATGATCGACATAGTTTATTATTTTTTATCATTTGTATGAATGTATTGTAAACTCATAAACCATTTCCATGTCTATGATATGCTTAATTTCATGTTGAAAGGAAGAATTCATGTTTTCATGCTCTGTTTTGGGAAATTTAGCATAATTTGTTTATTTTCGTCAGTTTAGGGAGAATTTATCTTAATTTCTCTTCCTAACTCCTCATCGATCTATTCACCTCACCATAATCATATTTTAAATTTCTAACCTTCTACCTACCTTGCCCCTTAGAGCGCCTTGCAAATTTTGACCTGATTTCCTTGACCTAGTTGTTTAACTCCTCTTGATCTAGAAAAACCCTACCAACCAAAATAAAAAAATCCTGTGCTACTATACCTAGCCTAAAATCTTCTTTCCTCAGTCATTTTGATGGTGATCTATACGGAGAGAGCCCTCTCTGATCCCAGTAGGACTAGATATTTGGCTAAGTGTGGTTTGAGGTTACCTCGAAATTGCCTCTCTCAGCCTAAGGTTCAATCTGAATGATAAAAAACCCTACTACCCTCTAGAGAATGTGGTCCATTTTAGGGAGGAGATAGTTATTCTTCAATTGTACATTGTTCAGGTTTCTGAAATCAACATAGAGTCTGATTTATCCTCTTTTCTTTCTAATGAGAACTAAATTAGAGACCCAATCTGAATATCTGAGGGGTAATATGATTGAGCATCGTACAACCTTTTAACTTCCTTCTCTATTAATGGCATAAGAACATCGTTAATTATCCTTAGATTTTGTTTAAAGGGCTTCTGATTTTCTTTAATTGGTATCTTATGATGGATAATGTTGGTATCATAAGACTTGAGGTCTTCATAATTCCAGGAAAAGGTATCTTGGAACTCTTTAAACAAGCTAATGTACTTTAGCTTTTTAGCTAGAGGTAATGTCTTAGATATCTTGATAAGCTTGGGATTTTCCTTTGTTCCTATGTTTCATTCCTCCATATCTGACCTTAGAGGCTTCATTTTAGGTTTTCTAGCTACATCATTGGAGTCAAAGAGGCCTTCTAGTGGGGCTAATCCCTTAGGAAAAATGTTATCTTTGAGATTTAAAACTTCTGATTCGTCATTGATTGATTCCTAAACTTCTATTGTTTCTAATTTATTGAATTTAGTTGGTTCTATCTTATTTACATCATTTACATCTATTTCATTAGTTATGGTATAATCCAATGTATAGTGAGTGTCTATATTACTGTTCTAAAATTCTCCTTCTGAAATCATAAAATCATAAATTTGTGAGTCTTGTGAAAAGATTTGCCAATACTTCAAATTATCAGGTATGGTTGGCGTATGTCTTACATCAGCCATGTACTGATGATTTTTCTGAAAGGGTAACCTGCGTGTGATAGAAAAAGTGGCCAAGATATGTTCTTGCATATTCTTCTTTCTTCGAATGACAACAAATTCACTCTCAAGAAAATATCTTATTAAGTCCAGGATGGTTTCTGTGTAATGGTTACGTCTAGTGATATTAACAATGTACTCTCCCTTGACTTGTTTTATAATGAGTTCTAAGTCTCCCATGATGGAAACTCTTTTAGCTCCAAGTTTTCTTACGATTTGAAGGCCTAGCACTAATGCTTCATATTTTTCCATGTTGTTACTGCATTTTAAATTTACTTTGTAAGCATGTCCTTCTGAATGATAATTTTCTAAATTCTTGATCCATACTCCACCTCCTACTCCTAATTTTTTTACAGAGCCATCAAAATCTAAATGCCACAAAGATTCATGTGTTATATTTTCATCTATAGCAGGTTTGAAATTAGTAATTGAAATTTCAATCTTGACTTCTTTTTGTTCTTCTTCTTCAGATGTGATTTTGTCTTTGTCATTTTCTGAATTACATAAGATAAATGAGTTCAAATTATAATGCATGGAATATACAGGGAAATTTTGTGGTCTTTCTAAACTACTTACCATGTATTTCATAAAAGTTTCTCTATATAGCTTCCTTTGCTGACCAAAGACAAAAATGGTAGCATATGACATGTCTAATTGTGGTGATGCCTGTAATTTTTCTCCCCATGAGCGAGATAATAACATACCGTATTTGTAAGGGATATCAATAACTACTATGTCCATAACGATACTCTTTGCTGGGAACTAGACTAGAGTTACACACAGATCTTTGGTTAGGCCAAGGCATTTCACTTGACTAGAACCAAAGGAGGAAAGGTACTTGTAGGGTCTGGTGATGTCTAAGTTTAATTTTTCCATGACTGCTTTAGGCATTAAGTTATGAGATGCTCCTGAATCCAACATAGCATTATGTAATATTTTATCATGACGTTTAAGTGAATATCGAATGGAGGGACACCCCCTTTTTGATGTTTTCCATCTACTTCAGGACCAAATAATAACTCAGGTTGATCATCATTTAGGTTTACATCATCTTCACCTTTAGCTATTCTTAATCTTTCAGTAATTTGTGCTTTGTATGAGTCATTTTTCACCAACTCTGTTAAAGGAAATAGTATTTTCAAATTTTCTATCTCAATTTTGATATTGAATGGCATTTGAGTCTTGTCTAATTAAATGATTTCATTTTTACCAATTGTGGCTTGTGTGGTTTTGTATTCCTTATTAACACTTGGTAATTCAGTTTGTGTGTCGACTATTTTTTTTTCAACTTCCTTGTCTGGAATGGTTTGAGTAGCAGTTGATGTGATGTCTACAATCAGTTTTGGAATATTTTTTAGTTTCTCTAGGGAGAATTTGTAGAATTTTGGTCACAGGTGCTTCTATTGGTTTCTTAGTTTGGGTGTGGACTGATTTATTAATAGAAACCTTTGTGTTCTTCTTGCTTCTAAGGCTATACTGTTTATGAATTTCGTAGATAGCAGATTCGTAGCCTTGTTTGTAGTCAAAGGACTTTCTAGACTCTAATTGTAATTGTTGTAACATGCACAACTCTTGTTCTTCCTAGGTAAGAAAAATGGCATCTTCATTGTTTATTCCCATCAATTTTATTTGAGTGTCCTAATCTTCTTCATGCTGTCGTGAACTTTCAACATCATTGTCTTGGAAAGGTGGTCTAATCTATTGATCGGTTACAAATTCTCTTGATTTACCAGTATTAGGATTTTTCCTAAAGTTGGGGTTTCTAATTTGGGGACCTTGTTGATTTTCCCCTTGAGGTTTTCTTTCCATGTTCTCTAATCTATCCATTAGTCTTTCTAAATTTTTGGCTAAACTATATATTTTAACATCTAAAGTGGATGGTTCTTCCTTAATGGTCACTTTCCTCTCATTCCTCATCCTAGATATTTTAGCTAGTAAGTTAGTTTCTACACTAACTGCATTACTCTGCATCTGTTCTAAAGTTTCAGGGTTTCTTTATCTTAACTGATAGGACATATCAGTGTCAACACCATCTGGAAATTTAATTAGGGCTATGTCTGGTGGAGGTTTGATATTCACTGGAATTGCATTATAAATGTTATTAAACCTAATATAATAATCCTGAACAGATTCATTAGGATGTCTTCTAATGTTCTCATATTCATATAATATCTCGAGAGGGTTTTTATTTCTTTCCCATATACTGATAAACAATTTGTGGAAAGCAACTAAATCAGCAATATGGCCAGCAGGTAAATATTTGAACCATTTTTTAACATCTCCTACTAGTTTTTGTGCAAATAATCTCATTTGTACATCAACCTCATCAATTTCATGTAACTCAAAAAAGTTTGTCATTCTATCTACATGTTGTTGAGCAGTATACTGACTAGTACCATCGAACTGATTTTTTTTTACTCTGGTAATCTTGTGGCATGGCATGTAAAGGGGTCGGCAAGACCAAAGGGGAAAATCTAGCTGCCATGGCTAAGATTTTAGCTTGACTGGGAGGTAAAGAATTGGTGCTTGAAGATGGAATTGAAACCTTTGAAGATGAACTCGAAACGTCAGGTTGGAGAGGAATTTTAGGTATGAATGATTTTGTGGAATGAACTATGGTGGATATTATAGGTGAGGTGGAACTGAATGAAGCTGTATTTACAGTTTCTGAAGATACTGTAGTGAACTTAGGGGTAGAAGAAGTTAGGGCGGCTAGCTCAAATGATTGTTGAAAATAGGTTTTTTCTATGTCTTTTATCAGAGTTGAGGTTAGAACATCAAGTTTTTCAAAAGTATCTAGAACCTGTTGATCTAAATAAGGTTGTATAGTATCCTTCTTTGATTCAATAAATTGAATAAAATTTTGTTCTATTATAGTATCATGGGCTGAGTTTTCAGATTTGGTACGAAATAAAGAATTATCAAATGATAAATGAAATTGAATATCCTCCATGCTTGATAACTCCTTAGGAAGTGAATTTTCTTTGATTAACTCACTACTACTTCCTTGAATCTATACCTTTTTTGGTTTTCTTAAAATTCTTTCAGGATCATCAACAATTATAGCAGGTTGTGGATCAGGATGATCCCTAGTATAATATGTTCTTTTAGAAGCTATAATTTTAACTTTCTATTATAAATTCAAACAACCCTTTAAAACCTTAATGTGAAAAATGAGGAAAATTGTTTCCTTTAAGATTTATTTTAACTAGGAACTTGTTTTTCCCCAGTATGGTTGCCAATATGTTATCACTCTGAAATTTCAAAAGGTTGTTCTTGCATTAAAAAGAAATATCAGCGGTAACTACAAACCACTTCTAGGGCTTAGGATCTAGCCTTTATAAAATCAGAGAGGGATCTCTCTATATGATTTAACTTTGTTTAATCAATTGATTTTATCCTAGTTATGTATGCTTGGTTGGTATTTTTTAATATTTGTTTTTGTTTGTTGGTGGAACTAATTATTTAGATGAATAGTTGATTATCAACATTCCATTGGGCTATGGAGTAAATGTGATTTGAAACAAAACTAAATCAATTTAATTATAAGAAAATTGTTATAGGGAAAGACATGTGAGAAATATCAGATCTCAAGTTTGAATGGTGAAGTGATTTTTCAATCGGGATCAAGGAGCAACTAAGAATTCCTTAAACCAGATAATGTAGAAGGGTGAAGAATTCAATCGAGATTAGAGGGAAATTAAGAATTCTTTAAACCAGATATCAGAAGAAAACATAGAAATGTATAATAGTTAAAAGAAGAGTGTAACATTTAAGCAAATTTTGCACTAATATTCGTGTAATAACATTCAAATTTAGAACACATAAAAGTTTATGTAATACTTAGGAAAAGAGCATGAAAAATTGAAATTTTATACTTCATTGAGATAGCTAAACACATGAATCATGTAAAGAAGTTTCTTTATAACTTGTTCAGTCCGTCGACTGGAAATTGGTACAATAACCCTTTGGCAAGAGATCAGTCAGCTACTGAAATATTCAGAAATCCACACTTGACTAACCCTTGATACTTCAAATGATGAAGTATTTATAAAAAAACTTACAAAAAATATCCTATCAACTGACTACAGCTTATTCTAGAAAAACAAAATATCTTTGTGCAAAAATATAGTGACACCTTTAAACTAACTAATATCTAGCCCTGATTCTTTACTTGTTGTTTTCTATATGCTCTTTCATCCACATTTCTTTCACTTGTATGTTATTCTACCCTTCCGATTAAATCACACCACTTATCCCACGTTTATTCATCTGGGATTTTTATTTTCATCATCCTGCAGTAAATATCATCTGCCTCTAAATATTTGGCAAACGTAGGTTTTTTTACAAAAATATGATTTACCTCATGCTGGAGGTAAAAGAAGTTTTTTAGATGTTGTAAGAGTATGTTGTTTTCTATGTGTTCTTTCATCCATATTTCTTTCACGTGTATGTTATTCCACCCTTCATATTAAATCACACCACTTTTCCCCGTTTCTTCATCTGGGATTTTTATTTTCATCATCCTATAGTAAATATCAGCTGCCTCTAAATATTTGGCAAACGTAGGCTTATTTACAAAAATATGATTTACCTCATGCTCGAGGTGAAAGATGTTTTTTAGAGCTTGTAAGAGTACCTTGCCTGTGGGAATGCCTTTCATTAAGGAAATGTGAGATGTTTCTTTGGCCACTTCCCTTAAATTTTGACATAATACTCATGTCTCATGAGTTTTTCATTGATCACTAGAGGACTAGGGAGACCTTTTTTGTCTCAATATATCAAACTTGTCGAAAAACATTTTCACTGCGAGTTCCAAATTTTTACATTTCTCCTCAAGTGGTAGCATTAGATTTATTTTAGAAATCAATTTCTTCACTTCTAGGATAGTCTCTGTTTTGTCAGCTATCCTAAGTTCTTCCAATTCATATTTATTTTTAGAATTCAGGAATTTCATTATTTCAGAGGCTTCCTCTGGTTTCTTTCCAAGGTTGGCTTTTATTTTTAGAATTTCCTCAGCAACTTCCTTCATCAAGTCATTCTTCTCAAATATAATCTATATAGAAGGCCAAATATCATTAACTGAGTTAATGATATTGGCCCACAATTGTTGTTTTTCTTGGGCTAAATGCTCTGTTAATGACAACTCTTTCTCTAGCTTGTGGATTCTATCAACCAGTCTGTTGGATTTCTGTACTTGAGCTTGATACCTTACTTCTGCCAATTTCTTTTCATCATCTAAGCTCTTTACGTGTTTTTTGAGTTTATTAATATTTGTAGTATGAATAGACATATATTCCATTTCTTTGATTAATTTGTTGGCCTCATCAGTGGTGTTGGCTTATGACCTCACTGATCACTGATAAAAAAAAAAATTGTTTCATAAAGAAAAAGGACCAACGCACACTCAAAGGAAGTGTACTCACAGTTCTATAGCAGAACCATGCACCAAGTATTAGCAGCAGATAGCCTTTTTGTTGGTATCCGAAAGGAGTTAAGGTGGATGAAGCCGACCCACCAAAGGAGGTGACGTCATCCCTCCTTCGAGCCAATCAGAGTAGTTTCGTGGGGGAAAGGAAAAGGGGAAGAGGTCTTTGTTCACCCTGCCAAAGATCAAAGGGGCTCACCACGATCAACAGCTGGCTCAGATGGAGGTCGAATCCTCAACAGCTGAAAGAAAAGGAGATAATGTGTTCGTAGAGGCAGAAGGATAGGAACAGGGGGACCCCTTGGGAATTCAAGGGTACATGGAGGTTTATGAGGAAGCACACCCCAGTAGAAAGAAGAGAATTGAAGGGCCAGAGGACCTAGACACCAAATTATTCGATGACGAGGTCCCCTTTCTCAGGGGTCCTGACAAAGAAAAACTGGGATTTATAGTCTCCTTTTATTCTGCCTCATCTTCAGCCCACTTAGAGCTTTCACAGGTGGTAACATTGGGAAAATATGATGCAAGGGAGGATATTGAGACCAAGAACAAGTCCGTGAGAGAAAGGTTGAGGGCTGACCTTTCTTAGTTCATAGATAAACACCATACCAGGCTCTCCTCAGTCCTGGATATGGATAAATAACAGCTCATATTAGCCATCCAGTATTCATCCTTGCATCCCACACCTTCGGGATCCCAATACAGAGCTCTGGAAATAATTCTAAATATGGGCAACATTCCCCTGCCGAATAGGCTCGATTTGCACCAGTGTATCGGGGGCATGCTACGGACTGAGGTAGTGAAGCATAAGTTTCCCTACAGAGGATAGAAATGAGGCTGAATCAAATGAAGGACACCCAATGAAGATAAAGTGCTAGCGCTAAGGTTGTGGCTACTCAACTGGAGAACACCAGAAAAATGATAAGAGGAAAGGGTGTTGATACCAATTCAGCATAGCAAGCCCTTCTAACCAAATCAGATTTGGAGGTACATGAGTTGAAGAGCAAGTTGAATATCCCTCACTCTGAACATATTCAGACCAAGGAAATTTCCCAAGTAGAAAAGGAAAAGACAGTTCTCGCTGATTCCCTCACTCAAAGGGACGAAGAGATTACTCAAAACGATAACGAAATCTTTGGGCTAAACAAGAGGTTGTCAGAGCTACAACTCAAGTGGGGTGAACATACATGCGTAGTTCTAGTGCCAGAATATCCACAAACTGCTTCAGAGTAGATGATCAAGGCACTGGAAAATATGAGTATGTTAGAATATGAAACATGCACTACCTGTCAGCTCCTAGAAGAGGCCAAGGCTGCCTACGAAGAAAATCAAAAGATGATTTCATCCATCCAGAAAGAGGTAGAGAACCTCTACAAGGAAACTCAAGGACATTAGAAGTCTATCAAAGACTTAAAAGTGCAGATCAAAGGTAACATGTCATTGGTAGAAGCGAGACGACTTATCTAGGGGGACATCATAGCATAGGTCAAGCAGCATTGGGAGCCCCTCGTGATGACCAATGACAATAAGATTTCTTTCACGAGTATAAGGCACAATTCGAGTTTGGATGCAAGGAAGGAGAAGAGAAGGCAACAATAGCAAAGAAATATGTCACATATATCAATGAGCTTTTAGCTAAAGAATTGAGCACACATGGAGTTATCGACTGTTTCAAGACGGTTATGGAGGTTAGTAAGATGATTGAGAAAGAGTACACATGCGTGAACACATTTATGTTTTTAGCACTGGTGTCGAAGGGAGTGGAAAGGTTCGATCAGGAATGGTGCAAGTTGGTAGAAGTTGGCCTCCCGCCATGTAGGGATCCACAGTCGAGTGCACTACTTTCCCTAATGGCCTATGATCATAAAATGCCAGAGATCATGTGCAGTGCAGACATAACACTAGAGAAAACTTCCTGACTAAAATCAGAGACCTTATTAGCTTCACTACATAATGAATTCTTCCTTCTCGCTTAGGTCGGAAATTATTCACTGTTCACGAGGATTACACAAAGCCTACATAATTAAAGTCTATGTTTGAGACCTACACCACAGCACAACTACCTGGATCAATTCAGTGGAAAAAGTGTTATGAATATGTGAATCATCCAATTTCCTCTACTTCACAGCAACTGCCACCCCTGTCGCCTCGTTAGCATGGCTCCTCAACATCTTCGGTTCGATCACGCTGCACAGAAGGATCGTGCACTGCTTATCGTACCAACTAATGGACATCATGATCAATCCCACTTAACCTTTTTTTTCATTTTTTATTTTCAATTTCTTTGTAATTTAAAATCGGGTGAAATCTCGATTTCATCCTATGGACTCTTTGCATTTCATGTTTCTGTTATGTTTTTGTTATAGCCTCTGCCACACAATACATTTTCGGATGAGATTCCGTTATGCCTCATCATTTTTTATTAAGATGGAAAACTATAATATCAGTAGGGAATATTCTGTTTGAAGAAATATCTAGTCACGTTGCCCGTGTAAATAGCTATAAGAGGCCAAATTACACAATAAGTAATGGTTCTGAATTATCTGAAGGTTGAAAGTGTATATTCTACATAACACTTTCTATGGTTCTGAGATTTGCTCTTAATGTATATCTGATGGGCCATTTTGAAGAAATAATATAACAACTGTTTGTTGCAAGAATGGATTTCTACTGGACTTATGAACAATATGTATATCTCTATTCTGTTTGGTTCAATTTAATGCTCTGTTTCATTATCTTTTCCTTCCTATTATCATGCTTTCAGAATGCGGGTGGCTTATCGGTTATGTATGAATTTATCTCGAATGATACTCATAGGATGATCTATAGTACTACCTTAATTAGGTTCGGTGCATGATTCGTAATCCAAGTTCTTTCTCTTCATCGCTTTCCTCTCAAGTCCTTGAAGGGTGGATTTTTATACCTTCTAAGCGTACCTCACATTGACTTACTATCCTCTTTCTTCATGGTATTTATCCCGATTAACTTTAAAGACTGTTCGTTGGTTTCACATATGGCCCTATTTTCAGCAAACCCCATTTCAAGATAGCCATAGGCCCATTCTGAGCAAGACTCTCTCCTCACAATCAAAGTTCACGGTTATTACTCTACTCTCTTTATGATCTAGAACAACATATCAAATAACTCCACCCAAGTAATATCCAGGAGGTTCTTGTCAAATAACATAAAGAAAACCCATATGACCTCCTGTTTTAATATTTCCTAGGCACTGGTCTTTTGAAACTCAAGGCTATCTCTAGGAGTGACAACATATTTTTGGCGATGTTGCTGGGGAGTGAAGTTGAAAATATTTTTCGTGGAATATGATATTTTCTTCACCCTTCAATCAGGTGAGAATGAAGGGTGAGAGTTGCATAACCCTCACCATGGCGACTCCACCGTTATCAAAATCTAAATCAACTGCAATCTTGGCTTATACCAAGCCACATATAAGGTCAGATACTTCTTAGCTAAGAACTTTGTCTATGTCTGATCCTAAAAGAATTATATTCAAGAGAATTTGGAAAGAAAAGCAACCCTTTCAATCTGAACTACCGTCATTCTGATTATAAAACTCTCTTTCCTCATCTCAGAAAGCTGAATTTTGTGGCCCTAGCTCCATAGCTTGAGCACTTGAATATCCCCCAGAAAACTCTAATCTAGCCAGCTCTGAGATAAAAGAAAAAGCCGAGTCAATAAATGCCTCTTTGCCTCCTTTGTATCCCACCCCATAGGCAGAAGTCAAGGAAGTTACCATACTCCAGAACTCATCTCAGGTAGATATACAAATCCCCTCTCAACATATACCTATCGTAATCCAACAGAATCCTCCTCAAAATCCACCACTACCGCCCCTCATGGTTGTGCCATGTTTCCGCCTTAACAAATATGCCTTTTTGGGCTTGCCTCAAGTTTAGATGACATGCCTCAGGATTACCTAAAGCTCTTGCCTCGGTTCACCAGGGAAAACAATACCTCTACCCAGAAGCATATTGAGGACTTTCATGCTTTCTCTGAAAATGTTAATGTGGAACACTTAGATGTGGTGCTGAGGCTTTTCATCCAGTCTTTGGATGGGGAAGCCCAAAAGTGGTTTAAATATCTTCCTAACAATGCTATCATCACTTGGGAGGAAATGGAAAATTATTTTACTGGAAAATGGGGGGAAAAGAGGGACCATGGTTACATCCTCACAGAGTTCAATGCCCTAAAGAAGAAAAATAATGAAGATGTAATGGAGTTTATAAAAATATCTCATAATTTGTACAACAATATACCAACTGAAATAAAACCTCCTCAAGCAGCAGCCAAAGTGGTTTTTGTTGGAGCATTTGAGTCCGAGTTTGGATTCACTTTGAGAGAAAGAAAGTCTGCATCCCTAGATCAGATCCACACTAATTCTCTAGAGGTAGAAGCAAACTTTTCCTCTACCAGAAAATCCAAATGAAGAACAGAGCATCATGCCAGGAGAAGGGATAAGGAGGAGGCTTCTACCTCTAATCAAGAGAGAGAGGCATCAGAGTACAATATCGAAGAGATGAACAAGATGATCAAAAATCTTTCCAACAAGCTGGTGAAGCTTGAGTTGGAAGCTAATAATTCCTCTCGACCAAACCAGATGGCCCTTAATTGATGTTTCAATCCACATTACTGGAAACCACCTTTGCAAACATTACAGTGGGATAGAAAGGACTAGCAGGATCATATTCAGCCTCCTCTATATCTAGAAGGGAAAATGAAAGGACAAACTGAGGAAGCTCCTGATTGTCAGGAATACCAATTCCTGTCTTACTTAGAAGATGAGGAGGGGGAGCTCACTCTGTAGGAGGAGCTATAAGATAAAGAAGCTTCTCCAGAAGATCAAGATATTGATGATTACTGTAGGCAATTTGTTGACTTTATGCAAGCGCAACTCTATAAGAAGTATGACGTCAAATCCTTTAGAAAGAGGACCCGAGTACAAGAAAAAGAGGAAGATTCCACTCCAAAAGAGCAGGCCCCTCAAAATTTTGTCAGCAAGGGGAAAATCCCATAGAAGAGCCTGTGTACCATAAAGCCACTGCCTCTTCCTCCACAAAACTAGTTATCGATCCCCCTGCAAATCACAAGGCTTCTCCTGTAGCCTCAAACTTACCCATCCCCGCTAAAGAGAAACAAAATTAGGTCATTACGGAAAATAATCCTACAATATTCAACCTCCAAAAAGATTTAGAAAAGGTTAAAATCCCTATTCCCCTAGTCAAAATTTTAAAATAGCCTTCGTATAAAGCTCAAGTATCCCAATTCATGCTCCCCCATGGCGTAGTCTCCCTCCCTGACAATCTCAATCTCTGGGAAGAAATACCCATGGTGGTATTTGGCCCTCATGTATAATAATTAGACTCAGCAACCCCCCCATTCTATGTATCTCTAGTCATTCATGATTTGCTGCTACACCATTGCATGCTAGATTCTGGGACTTCACACAACCTACTACCGTTATCTGTCATGGAGAAATTGGGGTTGCAAATTACCTTTCCATATAAGGATCTGTATTCGTTTGACTCCAAGAGGGTTAAGTTCATGGGCATGATAAAAGATCTGGTGGTAAATTTGGCCCAGATCCCAGCCAAGAGCGTGGTGATGGATAACGTAGTAGCTGAAATTCTAGCCCAACTCGAAATGTTGTTTTCTAGATATTGGGATTCAAAATTTGCGGGTCAATCAAACTTGATCTCACCTACACTACTACTCCAGTATTTGGAGGGGTGGAAGGAAGGCTATACCAGGAGTCCAGGTTTGTAAAGATGGTTAATAAGGTTGATGGCTTGATGAAATCCCATGTATATGGTAAGGAGGGTGAATTTTCTTGCCTCATGTTCAAAGAAAATGAATATCTCTTCGAGGAGGCTAAATTCTCCCCTCTAAAATAGAAATAACCCATGAGTAAATATGAGGACGAGATATGGACTCTGCATTTTGACTGGGCCAATTTGAGAGAAGGGAATGGATCAAGGGTGATTTTGATCTCACTCAAAGGATGTATGGTCCCTCTCTGCTACAAGCTAGAGTACGAAGCCATAAAAAATGTGTCTGAATATGAAGCACTGCTACTAGGACTACAGACAACAAATAATATGAATATCCAGAACGTAACAGTTTTAGGGGACTCGAAACTAGTAGTAAGACAAGTCAGAAATTAGTGCCAGGCTAAACATCCGTGGCTCAGAGCTTTTAGAAATGAGATATGGGACCTGGTGGAAAAATTCCTTTTAGCTTTTAATATACAGTTCATGCCCAAAGACAAGAATCAGATGGTTGATTTGCTCACTGTTGCAGCCAACAATTTCCGCTCGCCATAGAATCCTCTGCTCAGGTATGAGTTTGAGGTGCGATATCATCCTTCCATCCTAGATAATGTGAAGCACTGGTAGGTCTTCGAGGATGAAGAACAAGTTAAGCACTTCATAGAGACGGTTGGCGAATTCTTTAATTTGGTAATTGATACAGTGGATGAAGAGCCCAGTGATCAGCCACATACCAAGTGGGAGGAGACATTGGCCAGGAATCACATGCTACAACTAAAAGGGAACATCATTCCCAGAGGAATAGTGCCCTTGGAAATGATTTTTGATAAAAATGATATCCAATCAGGCCCCAGTAAGATGACATAGGAGGAGTGGGTGAACGGTATAAATATCAGGACACAGGGAGACTCGAAGGTGGTAGAGTTTTCCAAGGGAGTCTTTGAGTAATATCAGAACAAATATATTTGGTTGTTACAAGCATATAAATATGTCTTTGCCTAGTCATACTAGGATTTGAAGACTTTCAATAATGAGTTCATCCAGCATAAGATTCCTCTAAAAGGAGATACCAAGCCTCACAAGTAGAAATTGAGGCAGATTAATGCATTGCTACTCCAAGAAATTTAGAAAGAGATTAAAAAGCTATTGTAGGCTAAAATAATTGTTCCCTTGAGATATTCAGAGTGGGTGGCCAAAATTGTCCGAGTCAGGAAAAATAATGGAGAAATAAGATTGTGTGTGGACTTTCGAAATCTCAATAGATCATCACTCAAAGACAATTACCCTCTCCCAAAGATGGACCACATTTTGTAAAAGGTGGTGGTATCCTCCTGAATGTCTATGAGGGGTGGATTCTCTGGATATAATAAGGTGGAAGTTCTCCCCAAATATCACAACAAAAAATAATTCACCATACCATGGGGGACCTTCATGTATGCCCAAATGTCGTTCCGCCTAATCAATGCCGGTACCACCTTTCAACATTCTATGGACATTTCTTTCATAGGAGAGCAAGATAAGTTCGTAGTGATTTATTTGGATGATATCACTGTTTTCTCAAAGAGTGATGTTGAGAATATTGAACATCTTCTCCAGACCTTCAAGAAGTGTCGTAGGTACGACCTCTCATTGAAGCCTCAAAATTCCATGTTCGCCCTGGAGGAGGGGAAGCTGCTGGGACACACAGTGACTAAGGAGGGAGTGAAAATTGACCTGAAAAGGGTAGAAGTGATCAACGACATTTCCCTCCCATGGAATAAAAAGGAAATCCAGGTATTCTTGGGGAGAATAAATTTCATAAGAAGGTTCATTCCGAATTATGCTAAGATTGTTTGACATATTATGGAGATGCTCAAGAAAGATAAAGAAGTAAAATGGACCCCCCAGTCAAGGACTTATTTAAACAGAATAAAACAGGCTTTTGTTGAAGCTCCAGTACTGACAGGCCTTGATTACAACAAGCCTTTCATGATATTTTCTTTTTCCTCCCCTCACATAGTAGCTGTAGTGCTGTTACAGAAGAACGATGATGGGCATGAATAGGCGATTGCATTTTTCAGCCAGGTACTGTGGGATGCAGAATTAAAGTATAATATCCTATAAAAGAAGGCCTATGCCCTACTCAAATCGTTAAAGGCTTTTCAGATATATGTATTGCAGTTGGCCATAACTGCCTACGTCCCCACATCATCAGTAAAAGACATTCTAATACAGGGATATAGTGAAGGAATGAGGGGAAAGTGGATCACCAAGATCTAGAAATATGAATTAGAGATCAGACCCACTGAGCTCATTAAAGGACACAGATTGGCTAGTATTTTATTAGAGTCCAATTTCTAGGCCTTGGGTATAAATATATCCATGGAGGGAGGATAATTACCGGAAGGAACAAACGTACAACCTGGAATAGAAATGTCAGTTCAAAAGTCAAACGTAAAATACCTTCTATCTGAATGGTATAAAGATGTGGTGCAATACCTCCTTACTCTAAGATGCCCTTCTAGTTTTGACAAGGCTAAGTACTGTACCCTGAGATTAAGGTCACAAAATTAAACCGTGGTAAATGGACGATTATATTGGGGGGATCCGTCAGGATTTATTCTAATATATCTAACAGAGTAGGAGGTGGACAAGGTGATGGCCGAATTTCATGATGATGTATGCGGAAAACATTATAGCTAGCGGTCTATGGGTCACAAAATCCTGAGATGAGGTTTTTCTTATCCTCAATTTTTTGGATATGTACACGCTCATGTACAAGCTTGTTGAAAATTCTAGACCTTTACAGAAAATAAAAAATTTGTGCCACTACCATTGTTCTCGATACATATCGAAGAGTCGTTTAGCCAATGGGGCATTTATTTTATCGGGGAGATCCACCCTGCCTCTAGTAACCAACACCATTGGATTGACACTACCACCGACTACTTCACCAAGTGGGTCGAAGCTGCGCCTGCAAGAAATGCCAAAGATGGGGTGGTGATTAAATTTATGGGGGAAAATATAATAGCTAGGTTTGGGTGCCAGGCTAAAATCATCACTGATAACGTCCAGGCCTTCAAGTTCTCCAAGTTCATAAAACTTTTCCAGTAGTATACTATCACTCTAGGACATTCCAGAGCTTATTATCCATAGGGGAATGGGCTAGCTAGGTAATCCAATAAGACTTTGGAAACAATTCTAAAAAATACCATAAGCAAGAATCAGAAGAACTAGGACACCCAGCTTAAATTTTCACTTTGGGAAAATCACATTACCAGCAAAAGATCCACCAGGAAGTCCCCTTACGAGCTGGTGTATGGCTGAGCAACAATTTTCCCCATTCAAATCGCTTTAATTATGGCCAGGTTTCTACAAGACATTGAAGAAGAGCCAAGTTATCTCAACCAGAGAATGACTCATCTTGTTGAACTAGATGAATCACGAGCTCAGGTGAACATCAGGTTGGACGAATATCAGGAGAAAATGAAATGCCTATTTTATTATTGGCTCAAGGGGTCCTGACCCAGGTTCATAGGTGAAGGATTTCCAACAAACCCATATACTACTGGCCCTTTCGGCAGTGACCCGCTTGCACAGGTCAAAGTCTCACCCGAAGTAGTATGGGAGGGTTTTGGAACCAAGTTTTTGCACCCTGAGAGAGATTAGGTAATAACGCAGGCCCGCAATTATTAGATTTGCATAGAAGGGTGATTCACAGGGTTCTAAGACATAACTAGGCTATAGTTCTTATCAGATCTTCTTTAGCAGGTTTGCATCCACGTGCGTATCATCAATTACAACCATAAAATATCATAATCGCAGCCAGTATTGTCAACATGGATAGTTCGCGTTCATTAACAGAGATGCAATCAGTAAGTGCAATAACAGTCACATCACAGTAATATACTAAGTGCGGATACCTTCATACCACAGAGATAAAATAGAAGATTTTGCAGCTTAATCAGAAAATATTAGTTCGCATCAATCATAACAAAATAGATCCAGAAAACATCATATGTTTTAGCAATACTTCACATATATTACTTATCAAAATCCTCTTACATTCCCTGAATACCACCTACACACACACCAGTGTAGAGGATCTCCGTGCACACAGCCAGCAGGAGTCCTAACCCAAAAAACCCAACCCAAGATCTAGCAATTCATACTTCGAATCAATCTGTATTCTTCTTCTGCCCATCGACTCAAACAGGTTCAACTATTTATACTACTTTAGCCTATGCATCCAATGGGCGCAGACCGTGGTTTGCGGACTCTTGGTCTACCCTTGACCTGCTTACAATGCATTAGGGGCTTTGACCCACCCCAAAACCCCTTCATTAGACTAAATATAATAAAAAATATACAAAATGGACCAGATTCATAGCTTTGTAGGAGACCCTGTTCCAACAGTCCCCCAACACAATCTTGTGACTCTTCCCAAGTCACTAAGATGGTGGGGTCTCCACCTGTACTTGAAATAGGTTGATCTCTTCAACCAATGGGGCCAACACGGCTTTGCTTTTGGTAGCAGCATTCTGGGCAGTGTCGACCAATTTCTATGAAATTTGGCCTTCCATCACAGCGATGACACTTTCCAGGGTCTTGTTGAGCTACTTCACGGCTATATCAGCATCCTGCGGCAGCTTAAGGGCGTCAATATCCCAAGGCTTTAAGAGGTCATTGAGGGCCTCCTTCTTCTGTCAAAGCTCTTATATCTCAGCTTGGAGGTCTTGGCTGGTTCGCAGTCATGCTAAGAGCTGAGAAGGAACCAACGCGGGTAGGGTGGCTTCCAATGTTACAAACGTCTCCTCTTTCTTCCGCAAGGCCTAGGTTACTTCACGTAGGAGTGGATCATGTTGGACCTTGGTCCATAATTGCATGTCAGTTTCCAGTAGTTGAGCACCCTACGTGATCTCCCCCATGATGACGTTCATAGCTACAATGACCAGCGTAGATCGCTAAGCCCGCACCACCAGAGGTGTTTCGAGCTGCAATTTAGCCTGTAGATCGGAAATTTGCTGCTCCATCGATGACTTCACCTCCGAAACCTCTATTCATGATGCCTTCAATGCAGTGACCAACCCTTCAACCTTTTCCTGGGGCATCGTGGTGGCTGAAATATCTGCCATAACTTCTGCACAGAGCTGGTGAATGAAGCTTTCAAGCTCCTTCTGCTATGTGGTGGCACATGCGATTGCGGTGTTGTTTTCGGTGATCGTTTGTTCAACCAATCCTATCCATTGGTGAATTTACAGGTCACAGTGCTGAATCTCCTAAAATATACCTGTGTGGAGTCCCTGCAAATAATTTTGTCATAGTCTGGCTAAGTCTACCTGTACCTCTCGGTAACTATGGACCTACGTGCTCAGTTCGGGTAGACTAATCATAAGGGTAGCACCAGGCAAAGGGTAAAGGCATATTTCTGTCATTGTGAGCATAGCACTGTTGGTGGTTTGTGGCATCCATACCAAAGTCACAATGGTGTGCAGTGTGTCTGTCTTTAGTTGTAGCACGCGGAGCTATGCCTATAATGTGGCGAGCGCAACCTTCTTCTACTCTTCGATGGCTTACCATCGATCCTACGTGGTTAGAGAGACCGCATTAGTAATCTGTTCAATGTCACCATCGGTTAAGGTGACAGTTTCATCGTGCGTTTTCCATTGAGCATGCTGCTTCTTCTGGGGTCTTGTGGCAGGCTCGCCTGAGCGCGCATGTGTGTGTTCGGCAGGCCTCCTACACACACAGTGGTCCAGCCAACATTCCATCTATGTTCTGAATGGGCCTATTTTTTTCCTTACTAGTTTGAAGTTCCCGTGATATTCAACATCCCTGAAAACTGAAATGGTCTTGCGAAGTGGCTCTTTCAGAGGTGCCATGATCAACACATACTCCTGCCTGGTTTTTTTGTAGTAGCTGACGACGTGGAGGAGCAAGCGCAGTTGTTTCATAGTTTTAGGTACTGCCAGATCAGCATCTTCCATAGCATCCACCATCTTGAGCGTGTTTCTACAAGAGATGCACCTATCATTCATGCACCCTTTCCTGCCAGTGGTAGTTATCTTGTGCAAGTCTGCGTAGCTTCGCATTACCAGTCAGGGTTGTTCCCTGCATAAGTGAACTAGAGGGTTGAAGCACAAGAGTAACATAGTCCGACATGCCCCCTATTCCTGGAAGGTTGTCTTACACTCATCCTACCACTTCGCAGGTGCTGCGCGTAGGGTGAGATTGAGGGCCCATAACCTTTGTTCCTTTAGATCTTCAACTTCGAATGCTTGAAAAAATTCCTTAATGCTACCAGAACCATCAAAGGAGGGTAGGTCTCTTACCTCTTAGGATATACATCAGAAATCCTTTGAAATTCTGAGACATTGTAGTGCGGATATGTTGTGCAACCGGTTTTTCCAATTTTCCAGTTCTCCATCAGAGTCAGAAAAATAGTCACTATCCTTTTCCCAGCATAGCACACTATCAGCCGTAGGGTTGATCCAATATTCATCTTTCATAGTTAACTTGTAGATGTGATCTACCTCCGCATCGATACGCACCATTTATGTATACCTTTCTTCTTTTGCGGGGTGTAAGAGGCTATCACCTGTATCAATCTATTCTCAAATACCATGATTCTCTTCTTCATGTTGATAATACCACCCATGTTGATGGCCCAATCTAACCCTAGGAGTGCAGGGTAAGGGTCCACAACTTCCACAATCTAAATGACCTTGAAGTCGGCTTGAACCTTAACTCCTGTGATATCCACTGCAATTTGTGATAACCTTCCAAACAATATGACCTTTTGCTGATTGGCCATGCGCACCTGGATAGTGGACCATTCCAACTTGGGTTCTCCCATGCACTGCCAAGTTTTCTTGGGTAGCACGTTCGTGTCCGATCCTAGATCCAAAATAACTTTCTCCATTTCTTAATCCTCGTTTTGTGCTGTGAGCTACATTTCCATACTAGTGCATTTCTTTTATTTGTACAGTGTGTTTACATCCTTAACTTCTAAGGATGATTTGGTTTCCTCTACGCAACTTTTTAATAGTGCCTGGAGGTTTTCAACAGCCTGTTGGTTGCACAAAAGTTTCATGCATGCTTGTAAAAATGGTTGGACCCCCTCTCCTTCTTTGGTGGCCACAGGGACCTGCAATATAGATGCTTCTGTGAAGGCCTGCTGAGCTGCGATAAATGTTTCCCTCTCCTTTTGGAGGTCCATGCCCTCTAATTTTATGACCACTTTTCTAATCGAAGGCTCAGCTGCAACTTGTTCTTTCGTCCCCCCGGTGGCTAGGCCGCTACAAGTTATGATATTAATACCTGGTCCCTCATCTCGAGGCTCCATTGTAACCCTTTGCACATTCTATGTAGGTGTCTGTTGTTTCTCCTGCACCTTAGCCATCAAAATCAGGCAGTCCTTGATCACATGGTCCAACTACCTGTGATACCTGTAGGATTTCCTGGTAGGGTTTGGGAAGTCCCTTGCAAAGCGACTTATCTCCCTACAGCTATAACAGGTTATTTGGTCTCTTCCCCTACCTATGATTCCCCCTCGGCCCCCTCTCCTGCCCCTAGCAGGGGAGCCCCTGATACTGGAGGGGGTCCTTGGTGACGAAGGATTTGTTTGTACTCTATAGATGTTTCATTGGTCTATCAGCAGATCATAAGTTTGGCAGTTCCACACCTCATGCCCCACAGACCTACAAAAATTGCACCATTTTTTCTTAACCTCCGGAATACAAGAAAAAGGGCCAGGGCAGTGGTTGGTGTCGTGCAACCCCACAACACGATAGTCATCACACTGTAGTGTCGGCCTACTTGGCCCCGTAACTTAATTAATAATGGTAACGTTTTTAGAAACTTACCCCGGAAACCCTTGAAGAACCTCTGCTCTACTTTTGGGTAGGAAACAAATTGATCGATTACAAATTCAGTCACAAATCCTCCTCTCACACTATCCACCCAATTATCTACCATGTGATTAATGGTATTATCAGTCTTTTCCAACTGCCGAATTAGTTCCGGGGTCCACTGCGTGACCTGTTCGTCTTTCCAACACTTCTGAAAATCGACCAGCCTTACGAGCCACTCTTGTAGCTCGATTGCAAAACCTACGAAGAAGATCTCGTAGATTTACAAGAAAATATACTTATTTTTCCAATCCTCCGCAGTTAAGTTCACACTGCAATTTTCTTTTACAGTGAATTCCTGAACTTGCTTTTCAAACCACTCGTCATTTTTTTTCTTCTCAGGCTTCCAATATGACCTTGGCATTACCAAATCTCTCCCTCAAAATTCTCCCGATCCTGGAAAATGAACCATTTTTTGGCTTGAGGGGTACTGACCCAGGTTTGGAGGTGAAGGTTTTCCAGCAAACCCCTCTACTACTGGCCCTTGCGACAGTGACCTGCTTGCGCATGTCAAAGTCTCACCCAAAGCAGTATGGGATGGTGTTGGAACCAAGTTTTCGCACCCTGAGAGAGAGTAGGTAATAACGCAGGCCCACAATTATCAGATCTACACATAAGTGTGATTCGAACTAGACTATAGTTCTTATTAGATCTACTCTAGCAGGTTCGCATCCATGTATGTATCATCAATTACAACCATAAAACAGCATAATCGCTGCCAATATTGTCAACACAGATAGTTCGCATTCGTTAACAGAGATGCAATTAGAAAGTGCACCAATAGTCACATTACAGTAATATACTAAGTGCATTTACTTTCATACCATAGAGATAAAGCATACGAGTTCATAGCTTAATCAGACGATCTTAGTTCGCATCAATCATAACAAAACAATCTAGACAAAATCATATGTTTTAACAATACTTCACATATATTACTAATCAAAATCCTCTTACATTCCCCGAATACCACCTACGGACATAGCCAGTAGGGTTTGCACATAGCAGGATAGAGTATCTCCGCACACATAGCTGGCAGTAGTCCTAACCCAAACAACCCAACCCAAGATCTAGCAATTCATACTTCACATCAATCTCTATTCTTCTTTTGCCCATCAACTCAAAAATGTTCAACTATTTATACCACTTTAGCCTACGCATATAATGGTCTGCAAACCATGGTTTTTGGACTCTTGTTCTACCCTTGACCCGCTTACAATGCATTAGGGGCTTTGACCCACCCCAAAACCCCTGCGTTAGACTAAATATAATAAAAAATATGAAAAATGGACTAGATTCGCAACTTTGTAGGAGACCCTGTTCCAACATTGGTCAACGAGAAAAAGATAAGGAGATATATGCAAGGGACCTGGTGTTGCGATGGGAAATTAGACAAGCTAACAAGGGTAAACATAGAAATTTTGACCCACTCTGGTTCGTCCCTATCAAGGTAGCATAAGCAAAGGGCAACAACACCTTCACATTGGAAAATTTGGAAGGGGACCGAATTGAAATGTCCGTGAATGGAAAATTCCTTCAAGCCTTATTTTTAGTACTGACAACAGCTCCACAATGTATATATTTCATCTTTAATTTTCACATGCATTTTCCTTTTAACTCTTTCCATAAGTACTTGAAGCTTCTTAAGGTGCCCTGGGTATATTAACAAATCCACAAGCAAGCAGTCTGTGAAGTTATCGAGACCCTCAAGAACGAGCGTGCTATCCCCAAGTTGAGCCAATGTTGTCTTGTGACTTCACTAATCATTGATCGAAAGAAAAAAAGCTGCTTCATAAATAAAAATAACCAATGTGCTCTCAAAGGTAGCGTGCTCATAGTTCTATAGCGGAACCACACGCCAAGTATTGGCAGCTGATAACCTTTCCATCGGCATCTGAAAGTAGTTAAGGTGGTCGAAGCCGACCCCCCGGAGGAGCTGACGTTATCCCTCCTTTGAGCCAATCAGAGTGTTTCCTTTGGGGAAAATAAAAGGGGCGGAGGTCTCCGTCCACCCCACCGAAGATCGAAGAGGCCTGCCATGATCAATAGTTGGCTCAAATGGAGGCCGAATCCTCAGCTTCTAAAGGAAAAGGAGATAATGTGTTCACTAAGGTAGAAGCGCAGGAATAGGGGGAAACTTTGGGAAGTCAAGGGTTCATGGAGGTTGATGAGGAATCACACCCCAGTAAAAGGTATAGAACTGAAGGACCAAAGGACCTAGGCGCCGGATTATCTAATGACGAGGTCCCCTTTCTCAGGGGTCCTGACAAAGAAAAACTAAGATTTCTACTCTCCTTTGATTTTTCCTCATCTTCAGCCCCCTCAAATCTTTCACACGTGGTCACATTGGGCCAATATGATGAAAGAGAGGAGATTGAGAGCAAGAACAAGTCTGTGAGATAAAGGTTGAGGGTTGAACTTTCTCAGTTCATAGATAAACACCATACGAGGCTTTCCTTAGTCCTGCATATGGATAAAGAGTAGCTCATATTGGCCATTCAGCAGTCAGCCTTACATCCCGCACTTTTCGGGAGCCCAATACAGAGCTCTGGAAATAATTCTAAATATGGGCAACATTCCCCTGCCGGATAAGCTGGATTTGCACTAGTGTATCAGGCACATGCTACGGACTGAGGTAGTGAAGCATATAGTTTCCCTATAGAGGAATGAAAAGAAGCTTAATCAAATTAAGGACACCCAATGAAGAGAAAGGGCTAGCACTAAGGTTGTGACTACTCAGCTAGAGAACACCAAAAAAATGATAAGAGGAAAGGGTGTTATACCAGTTCAGCATTGCAAGCCCTTCTAACCAAATAAAATTTGGAGGTAGAAGAGTTGAGGAGAAAGATGAATATCCCTCACTCCAAACATATTCAGACTGAGGAACTTTCCTAAGTATAAGGGGAAAATACAGTTCTCGCTGATTCCCTCGCTCAAAGGGAAGAAGAGATTACCCAAAAAGATAAGGAAATCGCTGGGCTAAACAAGAGGTTGTTAGAGATACAACTCAAGTGGGGTGAACATACGTGTTTTTTTCTTGTGCCAGAAGATCCACATATTTCTCCAGAGAAGCTAACCGAGTCACTCGTAGATATGAAGATGTCAGAAGATGAAACATGCACTACCCATCGGCTCCTAGACGAGGCCAAGGCTACCTACGAAGAAAATCAAAAGACGATTTCATCCCTACAAAAAGAGGTAGAGAACCTCCGCAAGGAAGATCAGCGACATGAGAATTCTATCAAAGACTTAAAAGCACATATCAAAGGTAACATGTCGTTGGTAGAAGCGATACGAATTTTCTGGGGGGAGATCATAAAAGAGGTCAAGAAACATTGGGAGCTCGTCGTACTGACCAATGATAAGAAGATTTCTATTCATGAGTATAAGGAACAATTGGAGGTTGGATGCGGGGAAGGAGAAGAGAAGGAAGAAATAGCAAAGAAATATGTTAGATATGTCAAGGAGCTTTTGGCAGAAGAATTGAGCACACAGCGAGTGATCGACCATTTCAGGATGATTATGGATGGCAATAACATGATTGAGAAATAGAACGCACATGTGAACACATTAGGGTTTTTAGCGTTGGTGTCGAAGGGAGTGGAAAGGTTCGATCAGGAATGGAACAAGTTGGTAGAAGTTGGCCTCCCACCATGCTGGGATCCACAGACAGGTGCACTAATTCCCCTAATGGCCTATGACTAGAAAATGTTCGAGATCATGTGTAGGGCAGACATAACACTAGAGAAAACCTCTCGGCTTAAAGCAGAGACCTTAGTAGCTGCTTTGCATAAGGAATTTTTCCTTCTCGCTTAGGTCAAGAAATTCTTCGTTGTCCATGTGGATAATACAGAGCTTACACAATTGCAGTCTATGTTTGAGACCTACACCCCAACACAACTACTGAGATCAATTCTGTAGTAAAAGTGTTATGAATATGTGAATCCTCCAGTTTCCTCTACTTCACAGCAACTGCCACCCCCGCTGCCTCATCATCATGGCTCCTCCACATCTTCAGTCCGATCACGCCACACAGAAGGCTCGGGACCATGCAGCCTTTGTTTTTATTTTTGATTTTAAATTTCTATGTAATGTAAAATCGGGTGAAATATTGTTTTCACCCTACACACTCTCTGCTTTTCATGTTTATGTTATGTTCTTGTTATAGTCCATGTCAGACGATACTGTTTCGGATGAGATGCCATTACGCCTCACCATTTTTTATTTATATGGGAAGTTGTAATATTAGCAGGGAATATTATTTTTGAAGAAATATCTGGTCACGTTTCCCATGTAAATAGCTATAAAAGGCCAAATCACAGAATAAGTAATGGTTCTAAATTATCTGAAAGTTGGAAGTGTATAGTTTGCATAACACTTTTTGTATTTTTGAGATTTTATCTCATGTATATCTGATGAGCCATTTTGAAGAAATAATATAACGACTGTTTGTTGCAAGAATGGATTCCTACTGGACTTATGAACAATATGTATATCTATGTTGTGTTTGGTTCAATTTAATACTCTGTTCCACTATATTTTCCTTCCTGTTATCATGCTTTTGGAATGTGGGTGACTTATAGGTTATGTATGAATTTATATCAAATGATACTCATAGGATGACATATAACACTACCTTAATTAGGCTCGGTGCATTATTCATGTTCGAAGTTATTTCTCTTCACCACTTTCCTCTCAAGTCCTTGAAGAGTGGATTCTTATACCTCGTAAGCCCACCTCACTTTGACTTACCATCATGTTTCTTCATGGTCTTCATCTTGATTAACTTTAAATAATGTTCGTTGGTTTCACATCCGACCCTATTTGTAGCAAATCCCATTTCAAGACAGCCACAGGACCATTATGAGCAAGCCTCTCTCCTCACAATCAAAGTTCATAGTTATTAATATTCTCTCCTTGTGATCCAAGACCACATATCAAATAACTCCACCCAAGTAATATCTAGGAGGGTCTTGTCAAATAACATAAAGAGAACCTAGATGACCTTATGTTTTAAGATGTCCTAGGCACTGATCTTTGCAACTCAAGGCTGTCTCTAGGATTGACAACAAGTGGGATGGGTTGTTGGTATTGCTGATGCTGGTGTTGATGTAGATGTTGGTGCTGATGTAGAAACTATGGGAATAGAATTAATGGGCAGTGCTTTCAATGTAGCTTCCTTTTCCTGTACAAGCTTATCCATCTCTATCTCCATTTCTTTGAGTTGAATTGTCAACTAGATGATCAAATTCATCATCTCATCCTTTTGATTGTTTGTCTCCAAAACCTCCTTGGTTTTTGGATGCTCAGTAGTTGGTAGTTTTAATTGTTTATTCAGTGCAAATATGTTTGCATTTTTCTTCTTTATAAGTTCTTCTACTTCTTTGATGTCAGTTGGATTATATCCAATCTCAATTACCAACTCTTCTAGTGACTTAATCCTATTGTCTTTTTCTTGTGATGAGGCTCTCTCTAGCTGTAACTATGACCTTACATTTGCTAGAGAGTTCTACAACTTCTGGACACTTAGAGATTTATGTGTCTTGGTTGAATATATCATCTCTCCTACCTGTTTATGGAATTCAATTTGGTAAAATGGATGCACATCCTTGGCAGGAACTTCAAATCTTGTCCTTTTATGGTCTTCTAAAGTTTTGGGGGCTTGTAATTTTGGTTGTAGGAATTTCATCTACATTGTCTTTGTCCTGAGGTCAAAACCTGAAAGAAACCTACTTTGATCATTGGGAATTTTCTTCCAGTATTGTGCATATATAACATCCTTTAGTGCTTCATTTTTAATTTTAATCTCTTTATATTTCTCAATGATATATTTTTCCTTCTCAACTGGCTTACTAAATGTTGAAGTATATGCACTATTTTTTTTTGACTGATTTCTTCTCTGGAAGATGATGACAGAGATATTTCTTCTATATGTGTTGTAGGCGCATAATCCCTTATAAAAATCTATGTTTATGCTTCAATTGTCTCTTCCTACTCTATTACTGGGTTTAACTTTGTTTTCTTTCTATACATAAGCTTTAATTTATTAACTGATGTACCTTCTGTTGAGTATGAGCCTTCTTCTATAGAACTTTTTGAATTTCTATCCTGTGGGTCTGGAGTAAACAGGATGGACCTAGTATCAAGCTGCTCCTCCGTCTCCTTTAGAATATTTTCCAACCACTATGATTTATTGGAATATTTCTCTATCTCAGGCTTAGATTCATGGATGAAATGGGTGAGTTTAAACTTAATTCTTAATTTGCTTATGACACCCAAGGGATCATATGACCATTTGAAACTGTTGCTGAACATTAAATCTTGTAGGTATCTATCTGCTTCCTTTCTAACATTCCTATTATTGCATACAAAGGGCCCGAGTTGGTTTTTGATCTTGAACTATGTTCTCTTTTTGGCTAAAAGGAGGCTTATCTCATCAGAATTAAAAATCTATCCGATGTACTCCAATGAAAATATCCTCATTAGGAGGTATTTGGGAAGCCTATAAGGGACTATTTGAATTCCATACGCTCTGATCTCAGTGTGATTCTGGTATAAATACCAGTCTCCTGTCTTACTCTGGTGAGATAACTGTAGAACTTTTTTGATTTCATCACCGATTCTGGGTTGAATGTTGTTGTTGAGCATATTAACCACTGGATATACAAAAGAATCAATAAAGTATTTAAAACTAAATTCATTGGAATCCTTTCTGATCAAGGATGTTCAAAAGATTACAAACTGGGGATTACCCTCTGTGTCGAGTTTTTGTAGGTTGACTGCAAACTTTTGTGACTAGAAATATATGAATAAATGAAATAATATTGAGGAGTATTTGAACACTCCTTATTTTGGCTGTTTGACCAGTTTATCATGCATGGCATCTGCCAGGAAATGTGCAAAGTTAAAAATTATAGTTAGAGGCTGGCTTGGGAAAAAAGTAGAGAGGAAACCAATGATGGATTCATCTACATACTCATCAATAAAATATCCTAGGATACCGGACAACATGGTCACAAATTGTCTGTCTCGTTCTGAAAACATGGTAGCAGAGTATGGTGGGTTGTTTTTAGGAGTTTGTACTGATTGAGGCAGGAAATTCTGAGAGATTTAAAACCTTTTAGGAAAATATAGCTTCAGATAAATATTAGTGAGGGTTTCAATGGAGAAATGCACTCCCTCTGGTTGTGATGGAATCTTTAGCATTTGGTTAATGGATTGAGAAATGACTGTAATTAGGATTTCTTGGTCAGGGGTAACTATGGCCCTTTCATTTGGAAAATAGCTAAGGTGGAAAATTCTGATGACTTTAGAGAACTGGTATGTTGTGAAACCAGCTCCAAAAAGAGAAGAAAAGAGATATCACCACCTTAGAAATAAAGAAATAAGCCACTTCAAGGGGGAAACCTCCAATACATTACATGAATGAAAAATTCTTGGATGATTCAAATTACAAAATCCCCTTTCTATATATAGGAGTCCATGGGGCCACAATGTAATCCTAGTGGGGCCACAATGTAATCCTATCCGACCTAACAATAATAATTTAAGGGCACAATAATAACAATATGGGGGTTACAAGGGTACAATAATAACAATAAGGGGGTTACACTAACAACAATAAGGGACTATAATAGTAATATAGGGACCTAAAATGACCCTCTCCTTCAAAAAAGTGTTGTCCTCAACCCTTGAGTAGCTCTGGGTGCTTTTGTATGAAATTCTCATCCTCCCATCTAGAATCTTCCATGGGTAAGTTCTTCCACTTCATGAGATACTCTGAAATTTATCAATTCCATAGCTATTGAGTTCTTGTTTCCATGACCGCTTCAGGTTCCAATATGATTTCTCCTTCCTCATCAAGTTTTGGCAATATTGTTTTAACTGGAAGATTTTCACCTATAACCTTCTTTAAGCATGAAACATGGAAAATTGGATGCACTCGTGAAGAAGCAGGAAGCTCCAATTTGTAGGCCATAGTACCAATCTTTTGCAACACCTTGTAAGGACCATAGTACTTAGGCGATAATTTATTATCCTTCTTAGCTTGCTTGAGGGACATTTGTTTGTATGGTTGTAGCCGTAAAAATACCCAATCTCCTACATCAAAACTTCTCTCGCTGCGATGTTGATCTGCCTGTTGTTTCATTCGATTTTGTGCCAAATTCATGTTATCCTTTAAGAGTTGGAGAACTTCTTGCTGATGCTCGATGTGATCTTCCACTGCTTGAACCTTCAAATTTTCCCTTAAAGATGATGTGATCGATGGTGGATGATATCCATAAAGTGCCATAAATGGGGTCATTTTTGCTGTAGTATGGAAGGAAGTGTTATACCACCATTCAGCGAGAGGTAACCACTTGACCCCTTGTGTTTGTTTATCAGATACAAAACAACGAAGATATCCTTCCAAACATTTATTTACTATCTCAGTTTGACCATCGGATTGAGGATGATAAGATGAGCTATGAGCTAATTGAGTACCCAAACAAGAAAATAACTCCGTCCAAAAATTTCCAGTAAAAATGGGATTTCTATCGCTCACAATAACCCTTGGGTTTCCATGTATCTTTTGAATTGTGTCCATAAATGTAGTAGCAACTGAACTTGCTTTAAATGGATGATATAATGCACAAAAGTGTGCATACTTGGTAATTCTATCAACTACACCATGATGACACTCTTTCCTTTGGACTTACGTAAACTTGTGATAAAATCCATTGAAATATCCTCCCAACATTGACTTGGAATGGATAAAGGTTGTAGAAGACCCGGGGTCTTAATTGTCTCAACTTTATTCTATTGGAAAACCAAATATTCCACCACAAAATTTTTAATATCAAATTTAAGGACATCCCAAAAAAATTCTTTCTTCACCCTGTGGTAAGTTTTTAAAAATCCTGAGTGTCCTCCTAAAGGAGAAGTGTGCAATTCCAAAAGAATATTTTATTTTAGTTGGGAATTCTTACCAAGATATAAGCGATATTTGTACCATAAGGAATCCTTTTTCCAACTAAATGTATCAGATGTACTAGGATATTGCTGCAAATTTTGAATGAGTGTCCACACTTCTTCATCCTTTTTCCATTCATCTCTTGCTTCGGTTATCCAATCTAGTTGGATAATATAAATTGAACAAAGCAATGCTTCCACATCTTCATTCTTTCTTGAGAGTGCATCTGCAACAACATTTAGCTTCCCTTTTTTGTATATTATTTCAATTTCATAACCCAACATCTTTGTGACCCATTTTTGCTGTTGTTTTGAAGATAGCATTTGTTCCAAAAAGTGTTTAAGACTATCATGATCAGTTTTTACCTTGAAGTGTCTTCCCATTAGGTACATTCTCCATCTCTTTAGTGCATGCAGTATTGCTAACATTTCCTTCTCATAAATAGGTTTCTGTAAATACTTTCCTTTGATTGGACGACATTCAAAAGCAATGGGTCTTCCTTATTGCATTAAAACAACACCAATTCCATTTCTTGAGGCATCACATTCCACAATAAAGGTTTTTGTGAAGTCTGGCATAGATAAGACTGGTGCTAGGCACATTGCCTCTTTAATATGTTCAAAGGCCTTAGTTTCTTTAGGAGTCCATGAAAATGCATATTTCTTCAATAATGTTGTTAGAGGTGTTACTATTCTCCCATAATTCTTAACAAACTTTCGATAATACCCTGTTAACCCGAGAAATCCTCGCAACTGTTTATGGTTGTGGGGACTTTCCATTCCCTAATGAATTTAATTTTGTTAGGGTCTACCTTAACACCCTCGTGAGATACAATATGACCTAGATGTTCCACCTCTTGTATTCCAAAGAAACATTTGGATTTTTTTTCATTTAATTGTTTCTCCTGCAATAATTTGAGCACCCTGTCAACATGTTGAACATGATCCTTCCAAGACCTACTGTACATTAGTATATCATCAAAAAATACTAGCACAAATTTTCTAAGGAAGGGTTTGAAAATGGAATTCATCAACCCTTGAAATGTAGAAGGTGCATTGGTAAGGCCAAAATGCATGACCAAAAATTCATAATGACCCTCATGAGTTCAAAATGCTATTTTTAGAATATCTTCAGTCTTCATTCTAATTTGATGATACCCTGAACAAAGATCCAATTTGGTAAAATAAATTGCTCCATGTAATTCATCAATCATAGGAATGGGAAATTTATCTTTAATGGTTAGGTTATTGAGCTCCCTATAATCTAGACACATGTGCCATGATCCATCCTTCTTGTGTACTAATATTACAGGAGCAGAAAAAGAAATTTGACTAGGTTGAATTATGCCCGCCTCTAACATTTCTGCAATCATACGTTCAATTTCGCTCTTTTGGAAATAAGGATATCTATAAGGCCTAATTTTTGGAGGAACACTTCCTGGAATCAAATGAATATCATGATCATGATAAGGAATAGATGGGAGTCCTTTTGGAGTTTCAAAAACCTTGGAATGATTGTCCAAGACTTTTTGAATATCTGTAGAAATAGATGATTTTGATGTTGCAACTTCTAGTGAGAATAATTGTGAAATTCTTTGTTCTTTATTTAGAAGCTTTCTCATGACATTAGAGCTTATTATCTTTCCTGGCTTCCCTGCAATACCCCGTAATTCAACTTCCTTTCCTTCTAAAAAATTTTTCAAGAAAAGTTCTTGAAAATTAAAATCTATCGTCCTCAAATATTGTAACCATTGTACTCCTAGTACAACATTAGCACCTCCCATAGGAATGGAAAGAAATGGAATATTCAATACATATTCCCCCATGGTTAGCTTGATATTATGGAATTTTCCAGAGCAATTTATAGTTCCTCCATTTGCAACCATCACTTGACATTCTGGTGTTGGGTATAGGAAAAAATTCAATTCCTTGGCTACCTTACAATGAATAAAATTATGGGTACTACCTGAATCAATCAACACTATTACCTTTTTGTTGTTGATATGTCCTTCTACCTTGAGAGTTTGAGGAGTGGTAATTCCTGCCAATCCATTACACGATATGGTCAGACTCATTTCTTCCTCTTCTTGGGTTGGTTCCTGGTGTCTATCCTCTTCTTGTTCATTTTCTTCTTCCTCTTCACAATCTATGTAAAATAATTTCTTCTCAGCACACTTATGACCTTTAGTGTATTTGCTATCACAACTGTAGCAAGGCCCTTTTGCTCTTTTTTCTTCCAATTGTTGTGGTGTCAACCTTGTAGGTTGTGGAAATTTAGGACTAGCAACACTTCCCTCTTTATAGAAGTGAGTGGTAGGCTTCCTTGTCACCATAATTTTACATTCAATTTTTCTTGCCAACTTGAATGCCTTCTCCAATGAATCAGGTTCCAAAACACGAACTTCATGTTGGATGTTATCCTTTAAAGTACCTATGAAGAGATCAATCTTGTGTTCCTCTGAAATATCAGTTACCCTTATATTCAATTTTTGGAAGTCCTCAATGTGCTCCCCCACTAAACCCTTTTGTTTGAGATTTATCAATTGGCTAAAGAAGGTGTTGCTCTTTGTATCCTCATAATGTGCTATCATTTCCTCCATAAAAATTGACCAAGTGACAATTTTTTTACGGGATAAAAGCCATCGATACCATACAAATGTATTTTTTTCTAAATGTAAAGTTGCAATGCGTACCTTTTGTGTGTTTTGCACATTATGGAGATCAAAATATTGCTCCATCTGTAGTATCCATGTTACAGGATCCTTTCCATCAAACTTCCTCATATCCTTTTTTGGAATATGGTGGTTCTTCCCGCCAACATTAGATTTTATGAAATCACGATTAACATTTATTTTGTTCTCATCATGAGTTTCCTCTACTATCTTTTCACCATTAGGAAACATTTCTTGTATCAACTTTGTCAAACCTTCCATGTCTGCTTTTAGATCATTCTTCATGTTTTCCATTTTAGATTCCATGCTAGCTTCCATGCCATCTATCTTAGATTCCATGTCGTTCTTCAAACCATCCATCTTAGATTCCACACCTTTCTTCAAACCATCCATCTTAGTTTCCACGCCTTTCTTCAAAACTTCCATGTCATTTTTTGTTGCTCTTTGCGAGAGCGAAATTTGTTGCACTTGCTCTTGTAATTTTGATATGTCATGTTGCCATTCTTTGTCTTCATGAGTCATAGTAGAGCTTTCTAAAGCCTTACTAGGTGTTGAATTCTTTTTAGGGGCCATTTTAGAATCCAATACTGATATCTATTCTACAATATGCCGTTGGAATCAATTCAAGTTGATTCTTCAAACAATAATTATGCAATTCGGAAAAAAAATACACACCTTTTACTTGCTTTTGTGGAGCTCGATAATGAAATTGAATTATCTCTATAATTTCAAATCCTAAATATCTGAAATTCAGCCCTGTAGTAGCCCTATGAAACTTCTTTCAAATGCCATAGGTCTGATCTAATTTGAATTCTTCAAGGAAAAGTTATGTCCAATCTCCCACAATGACCCAATTTTGGACTGGTTCAGTAGAGCGAACTTGTACGACTTGCCACGTATCACTGTTTCCTCCTTTGGCTCTAAAATTGATAGAAAACAAACTACAGTGTATGCACTTGTGGCCACATTTTACAACATTCCAATCCAATGCTCAGAGATAGAGCTATGAATATTTTCCCATGATCACCTCTTTGAGATGAAATTTAGAAGCCTCAACAAGCCCTAACTTCCACAGATCATATCTCCGAAAATATTGCGAGCCAATATCTGAAATTTTTTGAAGATGTTCCTCAAGATTGTGGATTCGCACTCTAAAAATTTCAGCTTCTGAACCTTCATAGAAAAAACATTATTAGGAAAATACCACGATGACTTGTTTAGGTTAAATTCAGGAGCCTGCAAAATGACCTAACTTGCACTGCTCATATCTCTGACAATATTCTGAACCGAGTTCTTAAAGTTTTTGACGATGTTCCTTAGGATTTTGGCTTTGTACCCTAAAAATTTTAGATTATGAACCTTCGTAGAAAACAATTTATAGCGCAAATGACACCCTGACTTGTTTGGAGCAACGAAACCCTAGAATCTCAAAGCTCTAATACCAAATGTTGTGAAACCAACTCCAAAAAGAGAAGAAAAGAGATATCAATGCCTTAGAAATAAGCCACTTCAAGGGGGCAACCTCCAATAAATTACATGAATGAACAATTCTTGGATGATTCAAATTAAAAAACCTCCTTTCTATATATAGGAGTCCATGGGGCCACAATGTAATCCTAGCTAACCTAACAATAATAATTTAAGGGCACAATAATAACAATATGGGGGTTACAAGGGTACAATAATAACAATAAGGGGGTTACAATAACAACAATAAGGGACTATAATAGTAATATAGGGACCTAACATGGTAAGTCTATAGAAATGTTTATTTTCACAGGTCAGAGTCCCACACATGTATATCATCTGTCAGGTCAGCAAATTTGTCATGGTTCCAGCAATAGAGCTCCAAAATATTCCTATCAGTCACAATGTCTATTATTTTAAAGTCCTTATCGGCCAAAGGAGTGTGGTTGAAATCTATCAAAGGAGGTTGTAGAGGGTTTACAGTTTGGATTCTTTGGGAAGCCATCAATTTGATTCAATTTATTAATTAATTTTCTTATTTGATGGTGTCGGGTATTGAGGATTACATGGAATATTGAATATTTGGTTGTAGAAATGGTCCAGGTAGTGGCAGGCTTCAATTTAGGTTGGCAATGGATTTTCCAAAAATTCACAAAGATAGGAAAATGAAGGGAATAACGGGGTTTTATCATTTGAAAAATTTGTGGTTTATCGCATGGCGTAAGGGTGGTTTGGTGGTTTCAGAAGGAGGAGGTGTGATAAAAATAGGAGGTGCCGTGTGGCAGGGGAGGGGTCGAATAAAACCACCCATTTTGCGCCCCCTTTTATTTTAAACATAAAACATTGGAGGGGTGAAAAATTCATTATGAGGTGTTCAATCTAGACGGTGATGATCGAACAGTTGACGGAGTGTCGGAAGGAAGGTGGGGTTAGGTAAATAGATATGCGAAGGGGTAAATTAAAATGGAGTTTAATTAATCTCATTAAGTGAAGATTTCAAATGATAGTGGGAGTGGGGGGGTTAAATGAATTTGGGTCCTAAAATATATTAAGCGGGGGAAACAAATCGAAGTGGGTCCCGATTATTATTCCGCGCGTTAAACTATTGAAAAATGGGTTTTCATTTTTTTATGAAAACATAAATTTTAATCAAGGGGAAGGGGTTTTAGCAATGGGAAGGGGATTTTTAAAGGGGAAAGAGGTTTATAAAAGGTTTTTGAGGTTTATGAAGGGAAAAGGTTAAGGGATGGGGCTTTTAGAACTGGGAAGGGGGGAAATTATTTTTAAGAGGGGAAAAGGGTTAGGATAATTGGGAAGAAGAGGGAAAGGGTTTTTAGCAAGGGGAAGGGTTAGAAAGATATTTTTGATAATGGATAAGCATGATGATGCTTATATTACTTTTGAAAAGTATTCTACCTACCCTTTTATTCATCCAAACCTTTTTTCTTTCCTTTATTGGGTGCATTTGAGTTTGATGACCCTTTTATTTTCTTTTGATAAGAAAACTAACTTATTTATAACCTTATATCTTCCAATGGCTCAAATTAAACTTATGAGCTCATTTTTATTCTCTACCTAACTACTGATCTGCCAATATTAAATTTTTTGGTCAGATATTTATTCACTAACTATCATGACATAAAATTTAAAGGAATGAAGGATTAAATTTTGATTGCATGATCATCATGAATTGTGGCATTTTGAACAAGCTGCACACTATTTATTTGTGGAAGTAAACTTAAACTAAGAATAGTTCATTTTAATGTGCAATAATTTCAGAATTTATTTTTTCTCGGGTTCATAATCTTATATATATTTTTTATCTTCCTTTATTTTGGTACTTTGATTATTATTTTAGGACATATACTCTTTTCATTTTTTAAAATGGAAAACATTTGAAGAAATGAAAAGGTATTTATATTATTACAAGACTTCACATAGCCAATTAAAAATTATTATCCCTAATATTATAGGACCCTAACAGTATGGATCATCTATTTTCAAGATAAGGCCCAATGCTGAGAGAGAGAGAGAGAGAGAGAGAGAGAGAGAGAGAGAGAGAGAGAGCCATGGCAGGGAAGGGAAGAACCATGTGTGGAGGAGATGATACCTACTCGTCAAAAAAGTCTCCATATTGTGTGTATATGATATCAATGAGCTGGGGGAGATATACCCATACCGACTGAGACAACTTAGTACAAATAATAGTGGTGTGCCCAACAATCTGGGTTTAAATAAAATAATACACAGTGCATGATGTGTTGGCATCAATGGCCTAGTAGATGATATAATGTTGTAATTAGTCCCATATACATGTGTCTGAAATAAGAAGTACAGGTCTAATATTGTGAGTATTTTTGAACTGAGTACATAGGAATAAATGCCCCCAAACTGATGAGAGGGGGAGATAATAACCAAAGAAGCCTTTTTATACATGAAATAGCTTTGAAGATGTCAGTGAGCCAGCTGAATGAGGGGCTCATGCTATAGGATCCGAGCCACTCAAATCTAATAAACTACATCTAAGGTTGGATCATGAAATTATAATGGTTGGGCATGTGGGGAGTTGAAGGGCCATCCCCTCATGAGGTTTAGGAACATATCACACATTCTCGGTCAATGTTGCGACAATCCACTGAATCAGTGAACCAACAAGTGTATAACTCTTGATTTTCAATAATCATCTAGATTTAAGCACGCAAGAACCAACCAAGCCAAAGCAAAATAATGATTCCATTTTATTGATCTAAGGCACCCATAATGAGAAAAATAGATCCAAGGTACAAAATTCCTTAGGCCACTCTCCTAAATTATATTATATGAAGTCGAAAAAGGAGGGTCTACCAAAGTTGAGGCAATAACCAATCCTCAACAAAGGCATGAGGAACATAGTAATGTGACTAACAAAAAAAGTGATACCAAGGTGGAGAATGAAAGCTGTAGGAATGTTGGACTTACAAATTCCCTTGGTAGAGCATGAAATGCAAGGTTAACTTGGCAGTGATTGATAAGTTTTTTGAGGGAATGGTGAGTTACTCAGATGGAGGATTTTCAATGGTGGATTAGGAAGTATGGAAGTCAAATCTCAACATTATAGGAGGAGTGTGACAATCAAAAAATATGAAATATTGTTACATGACTCAACGGGGTTTTTAATAGACTCCATGGGTTATACGGATGAATAATATCAAATGATTTGGAAAAGGGTGACTTAATGATGCCGTTATTAATTGAACCAAGTTTAAAGGCTACAAGTCCCGCTCAGGGTAATCAAAGAGATAATAAGAGGGGGGAGTCAGGGTGAAATGAGTTGTGAACATAAGGATGAGAAGTGCAACGAGTGTTGGCTCTTGTTATAGTGAAGGAAATATTGGCGCTAGTTTTTGCCAATATTTCATCTGCTATTGATGCACGCGTTGGGATCAATATTACTGGTAGCATTGACACCAGACATGTTAGTACAAGGTTGAAAAGTTTCATAGTTTGAGGAAGAACTAGATTACTCTAAAGGATTAGAATTTGAAGGCAGACTAGGGAAAAAACCTTAAATCGTATAGTAGGTGTAAGCAGATGTCCTAATGAAAAATGAGGATGAAGACCATGAAGTCTCTGTGACTTACAATAAACGGGTATAATGGTATCAAGACAAGAATGGATCTAAGATGCAAGAGGAAGAGGATGGAGAAATTAAAAAATAGAGAGAAAGTAAAAAAATACAAGCAATGCTGCAAAGTGAATCTAAATATATGGTCTATTGTTATTATAAACAAAGAAAAATCATCCTATAAAAATAAAAGACTCCTAGCCTAAGATATCGCTATAACTCAAACAATCCTAGTCTATGTTTTGATAGCGTTCCAAAGAATTTCTTACTTTTGAAAGCTTATGTGCATCGATAGAGCGTTCATTAAAATGTAAAGAAATGGTGGTTTTGTCCCACAACCACCACATATAGGGTGTTTTATCCTAAATAAAGGAAACTATGGCTACCTCTATTCAATGGCGGTGAGATAATCAGAAGTTTTGGCTATGAGCCACAGACCCATATTCTTGACCGAGAATTTTTAGCTTCAATGGGTACCATGAGTATCCTTCACTTAGATCTTACCCCCCCTAACAATATTTTGCTTATAACTAGCTTTGGATTGTTCGATTATGGAGGATTTCAACCACCCTAGTAGGACAACCATTATGTATCAGATATAGAGTGATTGGTGAGCGTTATTGGGATGCCTACCCCACCAAACCTAACCTAACTATAAAATTATTTTTCCTGGTGCCTGAGTGGGCTTAAATATATGTTGGTTAGATTAATTGGTTAATTTTATGGTCTTATATTGGAGTCTTGAACCAAGCTCCCATTTATTTAGGCATCAAGTGTGTGAAAATGTGTACGATGATACTAGTTTGCATAAAATACAAATATGTGCTGCTGAAAAGTAAAATATTTAACTGAAAAACTTAGTTGAAAAAAAATAAAAAATAAACATACTTGAAAAAAACTCTTCTTCCCGCCCAAGGAGGCTAAAAAAACAAAAATATTTCTAATAGAGGGAAACATGATGCAGGCCAATAGATCTAGAAAAAAAAGGGTTTGGGATCTATGGTTAAGATTCATAGTTTATCCAGAAAAACAAACAATGAAAAACTGAATTTCAAGATTAAATGACAGGAAACAAACCAACTTAAGATGATTCACCTGAGAATAGATTTGAATAATAATGAAATAAAGGGCCTAAACAGGGCACAATTGGAGTTTCAAAGTCTAAAAAGAGGCTAAATATGAAGGTTTAATTGGCTAAATAACAATGTTATGAAACTCTAAATACTAAACTAACAAATTATAAAACCCCTCTTTATTTGGTGTAGGTTTACTTCAAAGCCTATAATTGATTTTTCATTCCTCCTAAAATTGGTCATGCCAAAGAGATTGAGGCCTAATGTTTACTGAGATGTGGATTACCAAAACCTCCTAACATAGAACTAGAAAATGTTGAAAAACTACAGGAAAAATAATGAGAGTGCACCTCGTATATGCCTTCATTATTGTAGCTAAGTGCATACACATGCTCTATTTTTCAATCCAACTCTTGTACAAATGTGAAATTGGGTATACATGATTTCCATTTGGCAAGTCCATGTAAAAATGCGCTTTGTTAAACAACAAATCATGTACTAATTTGTAACATTGTATGCAAGCTTGTCACACTAATAACCTCCGTATACATGCAACCCTTATGAAATTTATTCACATACCACTAAAAGCAATGGAAATTGAACATCATGCTTATGATAATGGTATTTTGCACAAATCTGTCATATCTTGCACGGCTAGTGGTTGTGACCTAGAAAAAATGCATAGATATGAAAACTGGTATTTTTTTGAAAGTGCCACAATGGAAAATAAATAACAAAAAATGTTAAAGAAAACAACAATTAAAATAATTCACTAGGGATCCTCAAGTTCTAACCAATATGGTCACCATTTATTGATGACAGAAAAGAAGTAGGGTTGTGATTTTTACAGGGTGAAATTATAAGCAAGTGAGAAAAATCTCTCACTTCTAGTATTGGAGACCTAAGAAGCCTAAAAATAGAGAAAAATTGGATGAATTCCAAAAAACCTACAATTTATAGAAATTACCTACAATACATGAAAACTAAGAGAAAATATGAGACATAAAAATAATGGAACTTTGAGTTGCTGAATTCGGAATCTCCACAGTGAGCATTTTTGCATCTACATTTCGGGTCTAGAACAAGACCCATCATTAGGACAAATCCTGCTGAAAAGAGAGGAGGTTAGATATCATAAATATACCAAAGGAGTGCATGAGGAAGGCCGACCAACCATAAAAATAATCAATATTTTATAATTAAATAAATTAAAGGATGATTTTTTATTTTTATGCAAAGTTTTCAATTTAACATTGTTTAGCTTTAATTCCTTATAATTTATTAGAGATTAATTACACCTAAATTAAGGATAATGTATCTCAAAGACGTCATTTGTTATAAGTATTATTAATAAATTGTTAATATTATATTAATATGTCAAATATATCATGTAATAAAATATATTAAGAGATCTTTTAAGGTGGGGTTAGTTAAATTTAAATTGTTTATATTAAAAAGGTAAAAGTTTATCTTTAAGGATGCTAAAATTAATTCATTAGTGAGAATATTAGAGCACACTATTCATAATATTGATTAATTAAAGTTTTCTAATAACTGTTAGTGTTAAAATGAAATCCTATTAAAATTAATGCCAATTTTAATTTAATAAAACTGGGAATAGTTAGTTATAACTATTACTAATGATATTTAATAATTAAAATTGATATTAATGAATCAAAATCTTTATTACTTATTAAGAAGGATGTAAAAGTTTGAGTGGGGGGGGGTTAATATAAGGTGAATGATTATAGATTAGAATTAAGGGGCCTTATAATATATAACTAGGATAGGGTTAATTCTTAACTATTACCAATAATGTTTAGTAATTAAAATTAATATCAAGTATTCAATTCCTAATTGTTTATTAAGATATAAGTAAAGGTTTTAAGGGATTAATATTAGGTGAAGGAAGGGGTATTATTTGGAGAGGGAAAGGAAAGAGGAAAGAACAGAAGGGGGTGAGTCACCAAGGTGTCTTTTTTAAGGTAAAGGAAGGGTCCATACAGGGTTATTCTAAGTTTTAAGGGAAGGGAAGGGGAGGGAGGCGATGAGAAGGGGAACGAAGAGGAAGACAAGGGTGAAAACAGGGAAAAGGACAAGTTTAAGAGTGGGAAAATAAGAGGACCCAATTTCTGCTAACTTCTAAACCTCCATCCCTATTGAGGTTTTCAGGATGCTTGATGATTTCAAGTGCGTCACACATTTTCCTTCTGTAATAGTGATTTTCATTGGCTATTACTTTAGCATCTTCTAGGCAAATGTGGTGGAGATTTTTATTCGAGTGATCCGCCAGAGCCAAGGTTTTGGTTCTCCCAATTCTGATCTCAGCTCCATGTTTTTTGAGCCTAATCTTGAAACATCTTCTTGTTTCTCCAATATAAAATTCCCCGCATGAGCAATTTATACAGTAAACGCCTTTTTGCTGGAGTGGATCTCGGTTGTCTTTGATTGATTTCATATTTTTTTTTATAGTCATTAGCAACTTAAATGAGGTTTCAATGTTTTTTTTAGCGATAACCTTGGCTAGCTTGTCAGTGACCCCTTGGATGTAAGGGAGGTATGATTTAGATTTTAGGGTTTCATCACGAGGATTTCTTTTATTTCCAGATCTGGCTCTTTTTATGGCTTTGATGATGTCCCTGTTTCTTTATCCCATATTAGTGAATGCCTTTCTTAAGTACGCAATTTCCTCTTCTACGTGATTGTCATCGGAAATTCTGAAGGCTCACATGAAAAGAGTCACGAGTACCCCCATCTTCTGTGCCAGATGATGGTGTGAGTTAGCATGGGGATAATTATATGTGTGTGCCTTTTTTCTAAATACCTTATGTCCAATGGAACCGTCTTTATTCCTGATGAGTAGTATGTCCAAGAATGGAATACAATTGTTATATTCATCCTCCATGTTAAACTGTATATCCTTGGATAAGTTGTTAAGGTGGTTTTGGAACTTTTTAAACTCTTCATCTCCATGAGGCCAATCTACACTGGTGTCATCCACGAATCTAATCTAGAATTTAGGTTTAAGAGGGTATGAGTCTACGGCCCTTTTTTCAAATCTTTCCATGAAGAGATTAGCCACTATGGGGGATAGTGGACACCCCGTGGAACTCAATGAAAATAAATTTTTTAATTATTATTTTGAATGGAAAATACACCCAAGAATCAGAAAGCATAGACATGGGTCAATGTCATCCTCTTTCATGTGTTAGGTTCTCCCTTACTTCACAATGGGTTGTATCTCTCTCTTCTCTACATGCCAGTGGGAAAATGGATATTGAGTAGAACCTATATTCGAGATCATAACTTAGACAATGATAAATGGTCATGAGATAATGGTGAAGGAAAAATCTCTCTATTTATAATAAAACTCTAGATTAGAGTACATATAGTCAAATTATAAAATATTTTGTTTACTAGATCAAGATCCAGTTTCTATGAGTTTTTTTTTACTTTTCGGAGAGGAAATGATTAGATAAATGGTTAATAATATTTATAAAGTAACTTAAAAAATAATGATAATTGAGTTAATCAAGGAAAATGGGTGAAATAATTAATAAATGGAAATGATTTATTAATTATTTCTTAGTGATATGGTCAAAATGATTAAGGGATACTAAATAAATAATTTTTTGTTTTAATTATTTATGTGGAAATGGTAAAAGTGCGTGAAAATAAAGTTAATTATTTTCACATAAATGGTTAAATATATGAAAATAAGGTGAAATTAATTAAATGATTTTCTTGGTTGTTTTCATGTGGGTAAAATAAATGGAAATAATATAGGAAAAGTGGCCCACTCAATTATTTCTTATGGTGCATGTGGGTTTTAATGTATAAAACCCATACTACATGGTATATTTCAATCATCATAGTGGAAAATGGATAGGTGATCACATTTTAGGTGATAACACTAAGTTTATGGTTTGCATTTTAATTATTTTTATGATATTAATGTTGTAAGTTGGTAAATAAAATGTTATGAAAGGCTTTTTTTTTTTACTAATTTGTTGAACCATATCATTAATAGTTTGTGATTTTATGATTCACTTTAATAGCTAAGTGATTTGAAAATGCAGATATGAGTTTATGATTTAATTTCTATTTTATTAATTAGTCTATTCCTAACTTAGATATGGGTTTCCTTCAAAACTTAGATTAGTATCATTCTACACACTCATCCCTACATATTTCTCCATCACACAAAAATCATTCTTGTAATGGATGTCGGGTTCTAATCTAGATGGGTCTCATATCCCAAGTGATATGAGGTATGATTGGGAGTTTATACCAAGAATTACTCCTATATCTTGAAGGGCACTTTTCGTATATGAACATTTTCACAAACAATCATACAAACTTTTTGGTAAGTTCACCGAAAAAATATCAATGATGTCATAAAAAATAAAATGGTATTTAAACTTATGCACTTCCCACTAAATGCATAGAGCTTCAAATTTCTAGAAAGGTCAATTCATCCATTGAATAAGTTCTATAAGTATGTCTTTGTGAATCATGCTCCATATTGTAGAAGTATCACACTTGACATGATAATTTTAATTATAATCAAAATAGAAATCATGTTTTACCTAGGTGTTTAATAAAACCCTTATATTCTAGTCTTTTGATATCAATCTTTCTTTATGTGAGAAGTCTCACCTAAGGGTAATTTCAAAATGTAACGTAGAGAAAGACTATAATAAATAATGAGTGTAACCATAATCAGATTTACACTACAACCATGTCCCTCTGTCATGGCTCAACTTATGATATCAACATAATTATGTTCATTACAAGATAAATGAAATGTAATAAAAAGTAAACATTGTCCACGTAAAAAAAAGCATATTTTTTTTAAACCATAACATTACTTCGCTTGCATCCAAAACATATACATGAAACTAATGGTATCTAATTATTTGCCACAATGTTGACTTGAAAACCTAATTTAAAAATTATGACACATGTTATAGTGCTTAGATCAATCCCAAAATATAATACCTAAAACTACTACCAGCATAAGTTCGTCAACTTGCAAAATTATCAACTTTCTTCAAAACCTTTACATTTTATAATCACCATCCTTAGGCAAAGCTAGACTCGGGAAAATTTCAAATATTCACTAACCAATCAATGATCTTTACTCTCTATCATCTATTCCTTCTAACTTACGCAAACCACATTAAACTCACTAACTCTTCTTCTTTTATCTCAAATAAATACATTTCTCAAACTTTAACATCTTCTATTCCAACTACCCTTTCTTTATTCCATCTAAAACTTTCCAATAAATTATTCAAAAAGAAATATCTTGTCATGCCACATCCTAATTGACATAGTTGACATAATACCATAATATTTTTTAATCTAAATGAAAAGAGAAACAACTTTGTCCAAAATGTAGAAAATTTTACAAACTTACCCTAATCTATACAACCATGCATTTGGTTCAAGATGTGTCTTGACCGTACGTTGAATGATTTTCCAACAACTACAAGTCTAGAACGCAAATGTAGTGATTGAAACAAAATATGAATTTATGACAAAATCCAACTAAACATAAATGTTATACTTAACTCATAATTTTTTTAAAGATGCTAAAATAAGAGTTCACTAATAGAATGAATGACGTAATGATACATTTATGTTCAAAGATTAAAATCAAATGCTCTAACTGATGTAATCGATGGCCTTATGATAACATTAACTAAACCTAGATTTCTAAATACGCAACAATAATGTTTTAGCATAATGGTGATATCGTGAATGAGGTATGTATAATGGAAGATTGATTAAGATATTTAGAATCAACAGAATATATATTCTTTTTAAAAGGGAGAAAGCATTTATGAAAGTAAGGTGGTTTAGTTACTTATTATTAACCATGTATGTAAAATGAAATGGTGGAGCATATTTCACACACTTATATTGAGTGCTTATATTAATTAATGAGATGAATAATTTTAGAAAATTTTAAACACATAGGTAAATGATAAATTGAAAATAATTAAAAAGATATAACAAATTAGTATACACAATTTTATGAGATAAACTTTTTTGAGAGAAAGAAAAAAATATTACTTTAAAGTACATTATAAAGTCTTTATATTGTAAATTAGAGTATTCAACAACATAAGGCATTCTAAAAAAATTTCAGCAATATTATAATAAGTTAAAATCATTACTCATGATTCTCTCACCCAAGCACTGGATAAATTTCGATAATGGAACCATAAATCATTTATGGTTTTCAAATCCATGTTGGAAACTACAAATGATTAATTGGCCCATTGTTTCTATTCAACATTAATTTCCTACCATTGGTTAGCATCCATTGCTTATTATTAGTCAATATTTATTACCTATTGTACATAATATTTATTCCGCGCTAGTTCTTGGAATTTATTGAGATCATTACTTTCTACACAACTACAAGGTCTATGAAATTCATGTGCCAATATTCTCCAAATTATCATATCCCAACTTGCTAGAAACTAAGAGAAAACACATCAAACTAAGAGTAAACTACTAGGGGCTATAAATCTCATTGACTCACATCACCATTTAAATTTACCTATACTCACCATTTTTCTCAGCAAATCTAAAACATTATGCAAAGTGTTAGCTTTCTTCACTATCAACTTTTTATCCTCTATTATGTCCTAAATGAAATGGTACTATATATGAATATTTTTTGTCTTTGTATCAAATGTCATGTTCCTTAAACCTTGAAAATTAAAGTACAAGCAAGTAATAATAGAATATAATTGCAAAATATCCAAAAGAAAAAAAAAATAAGATGAAATCTCTAAAAGTACACCTCTGTATTCATAATGCAAAGGAATTTTTTTTATTTTAACCTTTCACTTAACAAAGTTCCAAATACACAACAAAAAATAAACATTCCAGTCTCCTATATCTTCAAATAAATTTTCCATAGCTAAAAAACTAGCTACTTGTGGTCTTGTCACTAATGGCCACCAACTACATAGTGGACTTTATAAAGTGGATTCTGTCACTTAAAATAAATATCCACTATTTTCCAATCAAACTTATTCAAATAGGATACTCACATTCAAGAATTAACTAACTTCTATGTAGCCTAAAGTAGGGAGGTTAGGGTAGAACACTTTCTCCTTTCCCTTTTAAAGAGCCATTGTCCTTAAGGATAAATATGACGAAATTGTTGAAAGATCATGGTCAATTACCATGTGGAATTTTTATGTATTATGTATTTCCACTCGATTAATGCTTCGCCAATTGCTCACTAGTGAAAACAATTTCTAGTATTAAAAGAAATTTCTAGTTGAAGCCAAATGGAGTCCTCTTCATCAATATTAGGCAAGCCATTTTTCACCCTGTACCTCAATTTATAAATCTTATTTAGATAATAATAATGAAATATTTGATGAATCTTGGAGTTGGATGGAAGATCTAATTTTTAGGCTACTTTTCCAATGCATTGGATGATCTCCTTGGGTCCATTTAACTTGGGTGGTTTGGATGATGTTTTATTATGTATTTTAAGGTGAAAAAAACCTTAATCCCATGTAAAAGGTAATGCTAGTTTTCTTATTTATTTATTATATTTTGTGTCATAACCACATTTTCCTTTAGGATGCAGAAAAGGGGTTCTCTAGTGTGAAGTGTGTGATCCACTTCCTAAAAACTGGAATTTCTTGGTAAATATTAGGCAAATGGAAATTATTATTCACCATAAACAACATATTGGAACATTTTGGTAGTTCCACCATAACAATTATGATAACTCCATTCAAGAAGAAGAATTAATTGTGCCCATTGGTGTGATTGTTTTTAGATAACACATATGAAGTATGTTTCTAGGAACTTATTAACCAGTTTAGTTTGATCATTTGATTACGAGTGATACCAAATTCTTATTTTTGGTTTGTTACCCAATATTTTAAACAAATATTACCAAAATTTTCTAACGAATACAGGGTCCCAATTTGAGGCAATGGGTGATCACATGCCATGTACTTCAAAATTTTGATCAAGGAAGCTATGGGGAATGGAGGAGGTGGTAAATGGTTTTGGTAGGGTACATAAATGATCACATTTAGAGTCATTCTCAACTACTACCATCATCACACATATTTAGCATGAGCTATGAATGAAATTCCTCTATCATTATTTGTTTCAAGGTAGAATTATATAATAGAAAATTTCATATTTTATATCACAATATTTGTCCCTTACTTGTATACCCCTTAGGACAATTGGGATCTTCATGAAGCATGTGGATTTATAACCATTATTAATGGGCCTTCTCAAACCAACCTTAAATGGGTAAAGATAAGATGAAGATGTGTTAATGCTCCTAAAATGTTTAGTATAAGGATTAAAATACCAAATTTTATCTACCCTTTTTATAGATAATGTCATAGTTTCTCGTTGGTATCTTGGTCACCTAGTTATGTTTCTATGGTGAGGATAAACTTTGTTGAACAATACTTTAGACTATGATGGTTACTCTTGATCCTGAAATGTTTCCTCACAAATTTTGTGTACTAAGTCTCCATTGTGTGAAAGATAGCTATCATATCTTTCTTTATACAAATTTACCCAAATTAGGATCATATAACTACATAATAGTGAATTTGAAAGGGAACCCTTATTGCATCAATAACACTTGAAGACCTCTACAGTAGACCTTAAATTATAGGAAAAGACACATTCAAACTTAACACGATTAATACTAGAGAAATACACATTGAATCCTTCAAATCTAAGAGGGTCTATTACTCATCACATTCTGGGAAAATGAATTATTTTTAGTAATGAGTATAAGGGACAAGAAAAAAATCCATTTTTTCTAAGAATTTATTATAGTATCCTGTATTTCCTAAGAATCCATGATCTCTCTTCATGGTTTTGGGATGGGGCCAATATTGCATAGCTCCAAATTTCTTCGAATTAAATCATACTCCCCACTAACATATAATGTGACCTAATTATTCAAAATTTGAAGCCTCAAAACTAAATTTGTCGGCTTTTAACATAGAATAGTGATCATGTAAGAGTTGCAATCTTCTATCAACTTTATCTATGGTGTATTCCCACCTTTTTTTATATATATTAGACTATTGTCTAAGAATAATAGAATAAAATTGTATAGAATGGTTGAAATATCTTGTTCGTGAGGCTTTGAAACGTTGATGGAACATTGCAAAAGCGAAAAAACATCACTAAAAATTGATAATGACCTTCATATGTATGGAAAAAAATCTAAGGGATGTCTATCTCTTTCATCCTAATCTACTAGTAGTTACAATGAAGGTCAAGTTTAATGAAACAATTGGCTTCATGTTAATGCAAGGGGTGATCAATAACTAGGATAGGAAATGTATCCTTGATGGTTTCAAAGACCAAAATTCAAGACACATGTGACAAGTATGTTTTTCATTTAATACCATGACCACTTATTATGAGTACAAAATATTATTGGGACACATCACTCTTGCCTCCAAAAATATTGAAATGATCTTCTCAATTGCATTTTCTATGAAAAAGGGTGCCAATAAGGATGTGATTCGAATCTATTAAGTAACACAACATAATACACATATAACCATAAATAAAAAAATTCAGCCGAAATAAAACTTCATTTCATTAATATCAAAGAACTGAAATTTGTTTAGAGACAATGGAAATAAACTAGTTAGGGTGCTAGTATCTTATCTCTAAGAAGATATGTGGTGGCTATAAAGGCCTCTAAAATTTTTGTTACAATGAGGCTCGAAGACCTATATATTATTGAGAAACAATGGAAAACCCTATAATCCAAAAATAAAACCCCAGGAGTTTAAACGCGAGACCATGGGCCTCGTTGGGGTAAATTGGTACATCAATTTCGTGGGGTCGTAAATTTGGTATACTATCTATGTTTGACGCACATGCTACATCATTAGAAATATCTATCTGAGGACTACAACTATTAAAAACAAATATCAAGTCTGGAATATACAAGCTCATATTTTCTAAAGGTTTCGTGCCCAAAAAACTTCGTTTAGGGCCTCAAAAAGGCTCTGTAAGTTCATGACCCAAAAAACTGCCACAAACAATAAATTGTACTACAATGAAGGAAACTAAAAAAATGAAAGAAAAAATTATGGGGGACCAAGTGGAATAGGTGGGTGGCCACCAATATCCACTTGGATCATTCCTCCCCCCTTAGGAATTAATGTTCCCCATTCCGTTGAGTTCCTCCATGAGATGAGGAAACTTCTGCTAAACTTGGTCCCTAGTGAAGGAGTTGGCCTGCTTTGATAACTTGATATAGTTAGATCCTCTGTTGGTAGGTACTCTTGATCTATGTTTCCATAATCCGATCAATTGAGGCTTGTTCCATGCAGTCTGGACTTAACTCTTTTGGTGTGAGTTGTCCTGCCATGTCGGATGTGTCTAGTAGAGGTGGAAAGTAGGCCCGAAGGTAGTCCATATTGAAAACTGGGTGAATACCAAGGAATGGTGGAATACTGAGCTCAAAGGAATTGTCCCCTACAAACTTGGTGATGCTGTATGGCCCGTATCAGAGTGGGTGAAGCTTACGGTGGATTCCAGTGAGGCGCTCTTTCTACAAATGTAGCCACACTTTTTCTCTCACCTAGAAGTTGTGTTGCACCCGATGTTGATCATGTCACTGCTTGTACATAGAATTGGCTCTATCCAATATGTCATGAACCTATTAGTGGATGTGTTGAAAGCGCTCAATTAATTTGTTCGCCTTGGAAACCTCAGACTGGAAATGAGCTGAATCAACCTGACTAGATGAAAATGACATGGCTATGTCAATGGGACATAGTGGCTAGAATCCCAATCTCGCCTGAAAGGGGCTGTGGTTAGTTGACCTGCGGAGGGCCCCGTTATAGCTACGTTGTACATAGGGGAGGCTCTCATCCAATTTGCATGGATTCTTTGAGTTTTATGCGCATAAAATTTGTATGATCATCCTATTGATGACCTCTTTCTGGCCACCATCCTGGGGATAGAAATTTGTGGAATTGGTGAGCTTGGTGTCGAGAATTGACAAGAGTTTGAACAAAAATGTACAAAGGAACCTACTGTTTCGATCTGAGATGATAAACTTTGGGATCCCAAAGTGTACCCACACTCGTTCAAATAAGAGTTTAACAATGGCTTCTGTTATGATATTCTTCTTGCAGGCCACCATAATGGTAATCTTCGAAAATATTTCGACGACCACGAAAACACAGTAGTTGCCATGTTTAGTAGAAGGAAGGCTTGACATGTAATCCATGGATATGGATTACCAAGGTCCAATAGGGGTAGATAGAGGAGTATAGAGGCCTTTCTTCTTGATGGTCGGTTTGGAAATCACACAGGCAGTGTAGGATCCGATGCACTTCTTGACATATTATCAAAGGTTTGGCTAATATAAATGATTCTATAGTACTGTGACTGTTTTCTCAACCCCAAAATTTCCAGTGACCTAACTATAGTGTGCTTCCCAAATCATCTTGGAATGCTCGCTTGAAGGAACACAAAGGTGTCCCAGGTGACATGCAGTGCATCCTGGAGGTGAAAATTTGCAACTCAGATACCCTCCAAGAGCATCTTGTATGTGTGGCCAAATTCTAGATCGCTCTTGTAGAGAAGCAGCCAATCAGAAGTCTCGTGCCCACAAGAGTTGAGCATGGTGGTTATCTCCATGATCGGTGGTCAGTTCATGCACTCTGCAACATTATTGGTGCCGCCCTTCTTGTACTTGATGTTCAAATGAAACTGTTGCAGATATGTGGACCACTTCTGATGGTGTTTGTTCTTCAACTTCCCTTGTGTCTGTATGAACTGTAGGGGTCCACAGTTTGTGTGGATGATCATTTTCTTCCGCAAAATGTAATGCTTCCATTGGCGGCAAGACTGCACAATGGAATATATGTCTTTGTCATAAGTGGGATACTTCCTAACTGTGACAGACAATGCCTCACTATGATATGCCACTAGATGCCCCTGTTGAGTAAGAATTACCCCAATAGCATAGTCAAAGGCATCTATCTCGATCTAAAATGGTTGTTTCAATGCTGGTAATGTGAGCACTGGGGCAAAGCAGAGGCTATCTTTCAATTCTATGAAAGCCTTCTGTTGAGATTCCGACCAAAAGATTTTTTTTTTCGATCCTCCCTTGGTCACTTCACTCAAGGGCCAAGTGATATGAGAGAATCCCAACACGAACCTCTGGTAGAAATTAGCAACATTCAGAAAGTTGTGAAGCTCTGTAAGAGTGGTTGGGGCTGGCCAATATTGAATGACATGGATCTTGGTTAGATCCACATGCACCCCCCACTCATCAATAACGTATCCCAGATACTGAACCTAGGTCATTCCAAAAGTGCACTTCTCCAAATTGGCACATAACTTGTGTTGATGTAGTGTTTGGAGGACCTGTGGGATACGGTGGAGGTTCTCTTCCCTAGTCTAGCTGAAGATCATGATGTCATCCAAGTATACTACTACAAATGAGTTGGTGAATGGCCAAAATATGTTGTCCATCAACCTCATGAAGGTAGCAGGAGCATTCGTCAACCTGAGAGGCATGACCACCCATTCGAAAAGGCCCTCCTTGGCTTTGAAGGAAGTCTTCCACACATTGAATGGTTTGATTGGTACTTAGTGATACCCGAAATTCAATTCGATCTTGCTGAAATATTTCACCTCTTCGAGTTGGTCTAGAAGGTAGTCAATCCGTGGGATAGGGTACATATTCCAGACAATGATCTTTTTCAGTACCCGATATTCAATACATAGTCGCTAAGTCCCATCCTTCTTCTACACCAACACGATCGGGCTCTCATAGGGTGATGAAATTGGCTGAATGTGACCTTTCTGTACCAGCTCCTAAATATGCCTCTTCATTTCATCATTTTATAGAACAAAGCACCGATAGATAGGTCCATTGGGTAGCGGAGCACCTCAGGTCAAATCGATAGGGTGGCTGACCTGACAATGCAAAGGCACCCTTGCGAGTGAGGTTAAGAAATAATCATATTCCTCCACAACCTTGTCCATTTGTTGTTTTCATATGAAGGAGCCCTGTCTGGCGGTCGTGGCCATAGTATTCTTCTTGCCCTGAGGTTAGATCATCAGGAAAACAAATTTCATGGTTTTAGAAATGAGCTTACTTCATTTTTTTGCAGTAAACAAAGAGGTAGCAGCAGAAGATGGTACCTCTGGTATCTTGTAAAACTTATTGACCAAAGAAACAATAATAGTGTGAGGTCGGGACTCATACACAACATGTCGCTTCCATAAGTAGGTTGGCCTAATAATACATTACAAACATCAAGAGGAAAAATTCCACATAATACCTCGTCGGTGAAGGGCTTAATGTTGTATGGAAGGCGACACTGCTCGCTGATGCAGAGATCCCATCCTGTGCAAAGCCACCTAATGGTGTATGGTAGTGGGTGTGCTTTTCTTAGCAAGCCCAACCGCTTCACGACCTCTACTGAAATGAGGTTCTTTTGGTTGCCACTATTGACAATAAACTATAGCGGGGAACCCTTTACCTAGATTTGGGAGTGGAGGAGATGCTCCTCCTCTGGATCTTCTAGTTATTCCTTTTGGATCTTTGTGGTGGAAACAATGGCATTGGGATCTGCATCGATAATATTCTTCCCTTTCTCATTCCCCTTCTTGGGTTATGATGCAAAGTGGGAGCATGCATTCGATTCAAAATCCTTCATCTCAGCGACCAGTGATTGCTTGGCCCGACACTCACTTGTGCTATTAGTGGAGCTCTTATGGAACTCACACCAGTTTCTCGTGTCCTTCTTCAGCTTTGTGGTGTTTTTATTTTCTTGTAGCTTTGGAAGGTTGTCTTGGGTTGACATTCCTTGGCTTTTTTATTTTTTCTTTGGTTTGGGGGAAAATTTTACTTGCTTTTAATTCACAGATCCAAAGTATCGCTTCTTCTATTTGAATTTTTTCTCAATATTGGCAGCATACCGGTATGTCGTACCAAAAAATGAGATGTTGAGTAAGCCCATTTCCCCCTGAATGTATCTATGCAAACAACTGCATTAATTTAGCACCAAATGTTCCTCCAAATATTTGATACCCAACTTTGTACACAGGGTATGGAACATATTCGTTAGCTCATGCACGTCTTGATCCCTTTGTTGCTACAACGTAGTCCATTGCATGTACTTGTCCTCATAGCTCCCCACGGGATAATATTGTTCCTTGATGGCATATCTGAAATAATTCCACATGGGAATGGCCGAGAATAGAGATGGTCCCCCCTTTTCCTTTTTCTCACAGTAGGTTTCCCACCAGTCCTTGACATGGGGGTTGGCTTTGAGGAGTGCAAAAATAATCTTCTCCCACTCGGAAAAGTCATGAACCGAGAAATATCCTTCTAATAGATTCAAACATCTATCTATAGCATCTACATATATTTTTCCATGAAATATGGGAATGTAAAAGTTTACTTTTACCTACAAAGGGGTTGCGCCTCCAGAGTGGCAGTTGGATGCATATGCGTCACCAGTGGGCAATCGTTGAAGGATATAGGCAAATTTATCCATCATTGCATTCCTTTGTTTTTCAAGGGCTTCCTCTTATCAGAGTCTCAATATTTTAGCTCAAAATAAAAGTTCTCATAATTGAATGAAACTAGAATGAAAATGATTGTCCCGTCTCCAGGAATCCAACACAGTTTGTTTTGTCAAAAACCAAGTTCGGATGAGGAAGTTAAGGTCTACTGATAGTTGTTCACAACAAGAAAAATTTTATAAAAAAATTGCAAACAGGTACAGGTTGATGACATGACAGCCCAGTAAACATTCTGGGAATCTTCTTCAATTTTTTTCCAATGGGACTGTGACAAGTGTCACTGCAAGATTTGTAGTTTGGTTTGTAAAGGTAAAATTTGTCTAATGATCTCCTAAGGTTGAATGTGGGTTCATTAATTTTTATGTGCTGGAAATTATCTTTTAATCATTAAGGCTGGTTAATATAAAGATATGTATGTATGTATGTATGTATTAATATTTTATTAATTCCACATATTAATTATAACCATATTTTGAATGCTATTAAAATACATGGTGGCATTTCATTATTAATGGTGGGCAAACATATTATGTTAACATATTTTTATATGGTCTCAACAAACATTATGGTGAAAAACCTTATGGTATGGAAAACATTACATTAAAGCAATATACATAATATTAATGGTGGAGGGGACTTATTATATATCACATATTTTATATAGATGCTAAGTTTGGTGGCAACGTCTTAAAGTCTGGAAAGAACAATATATGTTAAAATGTTGGCATATTAATTGCAAAGTCAAATTTTGGAATGGCACATTTTTATAAAGTGAAAAAACCATTGTATGGGGGTGAAGGTCGGTGTTCGACCCCGTGACCTCCCCCTAACCATATCTGCACTTTTGCGTGGAGGCACGCTCTTTTACCTTGAAAGGGTATGCAACAAACTTCTATTTGAATGTGCTTTGCGGATTTTACAATGGAACGGAGGGGGCCAACCCTCTTCCACGTGACCGCACCATCTAACCAATAGCTAGCGCCTCCCACTAAGCATGATTAATGTGTTCTTATCCACCAGCTAAGCACACCTATCCTCTAATTAAGTCTCCTACTAATTAGATGAAGAATTAGCGGGGGTTCTAAAGTCGTAGATCCTGCCAAATTTGTCAGAGTTAGCTGGAGTCTTTCTAGATTTGGAGGATAAATTGGGGGAAATTTTGTTTTTTCGATAACTGACTCAATTTTCGACCAAATTGAGCTAAAAAATAATCATTCTTGGCTAATTGGCATGCTATGAACACATTAGAATAGGTTGTAGAGGTAGAGGAGCAAGTTTACAGAGTTTTTTTTTGCCTTGAAGAATGTTGAAGCCTAGGGCCACAAAGAGGGAAGGCCATGCCTAGATCAGCTGAAGGCGAAATTGAGTAAATAAATAGTCATTTTTAATATTTTTCGACATTTTGAACTCATTAGAGTATGTTCCAAGAGAATTTTATAAATGTGAATAGTGATTTGAGCACAATTGAGATAATATATAGGCCCAAGCCATGGAAGCTCGACCAAGAAGATGTAGCCCAGGAGGGGTGAAATCCTTCATCAAACCTCTGTTTTAATGGATCATTTGTGATGGTTTGTTGTTACTTATGTTTATGTTGTTCAAACTTTAAAATTAATGTTTTATGCTTTTGAATTCACTGATAAAATTTAGGTTTAATTACCACTTTGACACACATAAGAAAAAAGGGAACCTGTACAACAAGCATAAGATCGGTAAATAAGTTTTATATCAAAAATTGAAATTAGCACAACAAAACTAACATTCAAATTCAGATCAAGTTGGTATAAGAGCAAGGTTGAAAGGCAAGGTTATTTTCTTGATATTTGATTGAATTTTTGTGCAAGTTTAATGGTTGCAAATTTGTGATGTTGACAAGGTTAAATTTGCAGAAAAGTGAAGGGAAATTGTTGGTTGCAAGTCCTGAGATTAGGACTAGAAGAAGGAGAGCTGAAAGAGCATCATCTCCACCTACGATTCCACTCATAGATACACTTGAAGAACCTCATGTTTTGTCTCAAGAAGTTGATATTGAAGAGGTGAAATGTGTACAAGAAGTTGAGTTGATTGAAGAGGTACAAACATCAGAAGTTGAGGTTAAATCCATAGCCATCATGTCAGGTGCTGGAGAGACTCAAGGACATTCAAAGGAGGAATATGTCAAGAGATACTTCAAAGACATCAGGAGGATGGCTAAAGCTATGTTTGATGTATTTACTATTGGTGTCGGGTGTGGAGCCTGATTACCTTATTTATTTTGTATCACAACGTTGGGCCCCTGTTCTTAACGGGTCAGCAACGCCGCCTGTAATTAATTTAGAATTTTTTTTCCCTAGAAGGAAACCCTTGTTTTATATGGGGTTATTGTATTTAGGCTGTGTATTGTATGTGTATTCTCAGAGAGAGAAACAGATAGTGAGACTGTGAGAGATAACATAGGATATTAGAGCGGATCTATTGTAGGTTGTGTCTCTTCATTTTGCTGGATAATAAAATGGAAGGACTAGTTTTTTGAGGTGGAAGTAACCCAAATTGGGTGAGCCACGTATATCTATGTCTCTTTTGTTTTATATTTTTTTATGTTTGTGTTTTCGCATATTTTATGTTTTGAATTTCTCTGTAATATATAATTTATAACAGTTGGGATTGCAGGAAAAGGTTCTAAACTTCCATATGGAGAAGGAACTTCATATGGTAAGAAGAATGAAGAGAGGATTTCAAAGGGAAGTGGAGGAAATCTAGCTCCATCTCTACCATATGCATCATCCTCATCATCTCCATCAGCATTGTCGGGTACCAAACCTGTAAACTTTTCTCTCCCATTTTCGCCCAGCTTTCTATATCTTTGTATCATTAATTATTCTAAAACACATGAGCTAAACCCCTTCCCATTGTCTTATATTGAATATTTAATTAATGAAGTGATAGCCATGGAGGTTTTACCTTCTCAAGTATTAAATCCCTTATTTCCACAGATTTGGAAAAGTAAAAATAATTACGTTTCCAAGCCATGAAGCGACTCCAAATTCTTAGCGCCATCTCAACATGCTTCAACAACACACTAGATTCCTACTTACCCAGCTCTATCTTCAAGTTTTTTTTGGTTTCCTTTCGCCAACTAGGTTGCTATTGTAACATATGTATAATTGTAGATATTTAGTTTTTAGAGGGAAATTACAGTTCCCTGAACATTTGTATAAAGAGGGCCTCTGAGCTGTGAGTTGGGGTTATGCAGAAAGAATAGATATTGTAACAGAAGTGCTTAATCAATTGAATTCAGTATTTTGTTGTTCTATTTATAAATAATTAGTTTTCCACAACCCTGATAAGAGATTTTGGCCCATTCTTATGATTAGGTGTTGTGTTATTTTCCTTTTTTTTTATTTCATATTTTGGTTTATCACTATAACTGTTTTTCCGGCATGATTTTGTAATTGTTGTAATACTTTTATAATTATGCAATATATATTTAATTGTTATTACAGCAAGTTCTTTGTTTTCATCAATTATGATTTTTATTCAATAGTAGGTTATGTTATTTCTCTTGCATATACTGTGCGCATTAGTCTTGAAATAACTGACGCACCCATATTGATAATTTACGTGGAAAAAGGGTTTGAATATTGCTCATATCTGGACACCAAAATTTTTGCACTGTTGCTAGGGAAGGATAACAAGGTGCAAGAACATGATTTTCAATTGATCTAAGGGTCGATCTCTCATCTTAGGGAGGGAATTTATTGCCCTACTCCAAGTCCTAAAAGTAGTGTTCTATTTTCTTGCTTTTTATTTTGTCTTTTCTAGAACTGATCTCTCATCTTGGGGGGGGGAATTTGTTACCCCGCTCCAAGTCCTGGGCATAGTATTCTACTTTTCTACTTTGAGATTATTTTCTAAAGGGACAATTTCTCGTCCTGGGGAGGGTATGTGATCACCCTACTTCATGTCTTGAATTTTTATTTTCTTTTTGTTTATTTGATTTTCTTTTTGATCCTACTCTCTTGTCCCAGGGAGGAAACTATCTGTCCTGCTCCGAGTCTTGAGCGCTTCTGTTATTTTAATCAATTATTCCCACCAAATTGTATGAACAAATATCTGAATAAGAGGGGCAAGGAAAGACCCCCAAAGAAAGGAAGGGATCTGGGAAGGAAGACATATATCAAGGAGATCATCACAAAGGTTGAATCAGAGGCATATTCTCATGCTGTTGTCAGGGTAAGGGTTTGAACGAAGTCCAAAGGGCAGTCAGTTGAGAATCTAGTTCCATCCATGGTACCAGAAGAAATTATTTTGATAGTGGAAGGAGTAATAAATAAGATATCGGTGGAGGAGATACCCCTACTGCCAGCAGAAGGGGAAGAAATAGCAAGCTAAGGGTCATAATAACTGAGCAATTCCAACTGGGAAGAAGAACCTCTGAAGGGGTTTGTGTCACCACGAGACCAAGGGAGTGTTGTGAAACCTTCTATAGTTGAATTGAGAAATTCCAATTGGGAAGAAGAGCTCCTGAAGGATTTTGGTTCACCACGAGACCAAGGGAGTGTTGTGAAACCCAAGTACTAGCTACAGAACCAGTTGAAATATCGGGTGAGTATTGGAGGATATTCATGACAACTACAAGTTATTCTATTGATTTTCCAATGTAAAACATTATAGGTGATGCACCAATGAAGCCCATTCCTTTAACAACTTTGCCTAATTTTCATGGACTTTCTTCTGAAGACCCTGATACATTCTTCTTCAAATTTGACATTGGCTATTGAGGGTATGATTATATCGTTGATGCTCAGAAGCTAAAAATATTTCCTGCTATGTTAAAAGGGACAACCTTGCAATAGTTGATGGGTTTAGCAGGACAGACTATTTTCTCATGGGATATGATGAAGGAAGTCCTTTTGGAGAAATACCAATATTATTGTAAATCCCGCAATATCAAAGAGGAAATTTTTAAGTTTGTGCGGAAAGAGTACGAGAACATGGAAGATCGTGTGGAATGATTTAAATATATACTACAGAGATTGGGCCATAGTGACCTGGATAAAGATATTTTGGAGATCATCCTTATCTGATCACTTAGGGAAGGTTCCCTGCAACTTCTAAACATAGTAGGAAAGGGGGATTTTTTGAAAGAATACTTTGACACTATCTGTAAGTTATGCATTTAGTCTCCATGGGGGGTTGCAAGGAGTGGACAAGGAATTCAATCATTAAAGACTTTTTGTGGAAGGGTTACGAAAGAAAAAATTGGAAACCTACTAGATAACTTAAGGAATAATTTCCTAAGTAAATTATCCGTCAGATGGACACTCTGCAAGCGAAATAGAAAAAAATAGAGTTGAAGAAGACTATGGCTATATTTTTCCCACAGTGCAAAAAGAATCATCTGTTGAAATAATTCCCATTAAAAATAGCATAAGCCTGTGCAATTTGCGAATAGACCCATGTAATGAGCTTGTGCCCTTCCTTGCTAGGACTAAAGGCAGTTTTTCAAGGGGCAAGTGAAGAAAATGTGGTAGATCAACTTTACTTTATGGGACTGAAAAATATATGGAAACCTCGACCACTGACTATGAATCCATGTATGCCTCAGGACCCATATTAGTATTTTAATAATTTTAATATGAGTCCCCAGTCTGTACCTTTTTCACCGATGTGGTCTGAGTATAAATACCCGCCTTGGCAACAATGGGCTCCCCAAAAAAGTATGAATCCTTCATGGAATCAAAACTGGCATGGACCCTCTCCTACTGGGCAATTTCCCCAATCTAGACCTCAACAACAACTTTACTTGCCCTCTAAGATGCCTATAGGCAACCCATCCCTTCGACCCCAGATTCCTATCTAGCCCAATCTGAATCCTAATAATAAAGGGGTCCAACAAATAGACACTCTTAAACTTCCATCATATAGCATTTCTACCACAAGACTTAATGTGATAAACTTACGATCTGGGTGGGTAGTAAATGCTCTAATTTCACATGTTATCATAGAACAGATTGACAGTGAATTTGTAGAACCAAAACAGAGAACAGTTGGAGATAAACCAAAACAAAACATGATAAATAAAACACCTCCCCAACCTATTCTTAACCAGGTTTGTCCAATTACTCACCATATCCTGAAATATTGACCCTAAATAAACAAAACCCTCAAGTAGAGTTTTACTTCCTGGGGGAATTGCAATTTTTTTTTGTCAAAATATGCCTGCTCCAAGCTATGAGGGATGTACCTATATATGAAAAAACTCTCAAGGATTACTTCTCTAAGAAACCAGGGAAGAAACCAAGGGATTCATTAACCATTCATGTGATGGGTAGATGGTCCGACATCATGCTAGGAAAGACCATGCCTGTAAAATATGGGGACACAGGGAGCCCAATTCTAATAGTACAAATGGGGTTGAAATCCCAAATGTATTGGTAGATTTGGGTGTTGCCATCAATATCATTACCTCTGAAACAATGAATGCATTAGGTCTCTAAAAAATTAATCGAACCCTTACTATCTTGGAATTAGCAAATAGGTATACAATTAAACTGGTAGAAAAGTTGGAAGATGTGACTATTTCGATGGACTCATGGCATTATACCCTAGACCTCCTTGTATTGCATACACGATCCTCAATTGGTGGTCATCCATTGATCTTGGGAAGACCTTGGCTTGCAACCGCAGACACCTATAACAGGTGTTGATCTGTACATATGATTATATCAAATGGGATGGTTACAAAAAACCTTACTCTTTACCCCCCTGCAGAACGCCCATTTGAAAAGCTATTAGCTAAATAGAAGCTTTTGCCAGTACAAGGGCCTAAACCTAAAAATGAATAAGTTAGACAAATCTTCACCATTGGGCAGGGCCTTCAATTCAAAATAGAAACTGAGGATGATACCATTAACACTTTTATTAATTATCCTAGTTCTGTTTCTAATTCAACTCGTCAAGTTTTAGAGTCTTCTATGAGTTTTGAAACATAGGAAAACATCAAGCTAGAAGATGAATTTGAAGACATTCTTGTAACTTCATCCCATGATAGTATTCTGATCGAAATTGAACTAGGGAAGACACTCAATATCAACTCGAACCTGCCAGAATCCCAGATAAAGCAGCTTTTAAAATTTCTTCAAGACGATCAGGAAGCTTTTGACTAGGATTATACCGACATGAAGGGGATCCCTGCTAAATTATGTACTCATCATATTTATATTAAGTAATATTTCCGCTCTGTGAGACAACCCCAATGGAGAATGAATTTTTCTCTAAATAACATTGTCAAGGAAGAATTACAGAATTTATTAGAAGCAGGTTTTATTTACCCCATCTCAGATAGATAATGGGTGTCCCCGCTAGTTAATGTTCCCAAAAATAATGGTAAATGGTGGATCTGTGTAGATTATAGGGAGCTAAATAAGGCAACTCAAAAAGACCATTTCCCTTTGCCGTTCATTGACCAAGTCCTAGACAGCTTTGCTGGGAAGAAGTTCTTTTCCTTCCTAGACAGGTTTAGTGGATATAACTAGATCGAGATAGCCCTAGAAGACCAAGATAAAAGAAATTTCACATGCCCATGGGGTACCTTTGCATACAGGGTCCTCTTATTTGGCATATGTAATGCACCTGAAGCCTTCCAGAGGGAAATTCTGGGAATCGTTTCTGATTTAGTCGATGACAATGTTGAAATCTATATGTATGATTTTACTGCATATGGAATCTCATTTGAATAAGGGTTGGAAAATCTAGAAAAATTACTGAAAATATGTAAGCAGACCCATGTATCTCTAAGTACAATCAAATTCCATATGATGAGGGAAGAAGGAATAGTATTGCGAAATTTTCTCTCAGCTGCTGGAATTCGATTTTATTCGGCTAAAGTAGAGGTAATATTTCACTTCCTAGTACCCAAGACACCCACATAGGTACGTAAATTTATTGGTTGTGTTGGTTATTACAAACACTTTATAGAAAACTTTGCTAAAATAGCACATCCACTTTTTCAATTACTGACAAAAGATGCAAAAGTTTTGCGGACAAAAGACTGTGAAGCAACTTTCATGAAAATCAAGGGACTGGTTTGCAAAGCTTCGATCATTCGAGGACCGATTGGGCATTTCCATTTCACATACATGTTGATTCCTCTTAGACAGAAGTAGGAGCAGTCTTAGGACAATAGTTAGACAAAAAACCATATGCAATTTACTATGTCAGCAAGAATTTAATTCTTACTGAATTAAACTACACGGTAACTAAAAAAGAATTCATGGTTGTCATCTATGCTATCAACAAGTTCCGACACTACATCACTGGGTATCCTACCTTTGTACATACTGATCATGCAACAATAAGGTATTTGATGAATAAACTTGTCACCCCTAGTTGCGTTACAAGATGGTTGCTTTTGCTGTAAGAATTTGATATCACAATAGTAGACAAACCAGGAAAAGATAATGTAGTTGTTGATTTTATTTCTAGAATGGATAACAATTATGAATGCACACCTATAGAATATAGTTTTTCCGATGAGAATATTTTTGCAATTTATACTAACCCTCCGTGGTATGCATATACTTCTAACTATCTTGCTACAGGGAAGGTGCCTCATCATTTTTCTTACAGGGAACAATGAAAAATTATTCATCATAGTGCCCGATATTCTTGGACCACAGGGTACCTCTTTCATACAGGAGTCAATAAGTAGATTCGACACTGCGTATGTGAGGATGATATTTATGAAGTGCTGAAGGCTGCCCATGATGGCCCTTGTGGGGCGAATTTTGCAAATAAAAGAATAGGCCATAAAGTGCTACAGATGGGATATTACCGGCCTTCTATCTTTCGGGATGCGAAAAATTATGTCTGGATATGTGATAGTTTCCAGCTCATGGGGCAACCCTATCAAGCTGATGAAATGCCTTTGTAGCCATAGGTAGTCCTCAAACCTTTTGAGAAATGGGCTATCAATTTTGTTGAACCCTTCAACCCACCCTCCCAGAAAAAGGTTCACATTTTTGTCTCCATTGATTATGTGACTAAGTGGGTAGAAGCCAAAGCTGTTGTGAAAGAAAAAGAACAGGTGGTTTCAGACTTTTTATTTGAAGAAATTTTTTCTTGTTACGGTACTCTGAGGGAGATTTCTTTAGATGGAGGAGAAACATTTACATCAGATATGATAGCAAATCTTATGTAGAAATATGGGGTTAAGCATAGGGTGACATCTCGATACCACCCCTAGGTGAATGGACAATTAGAAAGCAAAAACAAGCCATTAGAAAATATCTTGAAAAAAATAGTGGCATATCATCATCGGGATTGGGATAAGAAGCTATCTAAAGCTCTCTAGGCATACATAACAACTTGGAAGAACACAACTGGGTTCTCACCATTTGATTTTGTTTATGGGAAGTCCTCGTTGTTTCCGATAGAATTTGAAATTAGTACGCTCAGAACAACTCTTGAAGTCAGTTTGGATCTCTCAAATGCCTAGAAACAACGATTGGCTTAGCTTAATGAGCTAGATGAAATTCGTTCAATGGCGGTCCAGAGGACTAATGCTATTTAGCAGCAGTAGATGAAATGGCATGATAATTTTATAAAAAATAAGGGTTTTCATAGGGGATACTAGACATTACTTTATGACCCTGTTTTAAAGAATTTAAGGGAAAGATTTGCACTCGTTGGATGGGACCTTATGAGGTGGATGCCATCTTTGATAATGGAATAGTCAGGCCAGTTACAATTGATGATACACGTGCTTCTTTCATAGAAAATGGACATCGCCTAAGATTATACCACCATCAAACCTCTAAGGATGCTTTCATCAAACATCTCTTTGAGAAATCTGGTTTGAAGGTTATCAACGCAAAGAACTCTTCCTCTACATTCTCACTCTAAAAGAAATAAAAAATAAAAAATAGATAAACAAATAAATAATATATAAAATACTACTACTATTTACTTGTTGTCTTTTTGCAAGAGTTACTACTAAGGAGTAATGTTTTAGAGCTTGAAAACTTTCTAAGTATCGATGTTGTTACTCCTTGTATGCTGCTACTCAATGTTGTTACTCTAGATGCTGCTACTCGTGATGTTGTTACTCCAGATGCTACTACTCGTGATGTTGTTACTCCAGATGCTGCTACTCGTGATGTTGTTACTCCAGATGTTGTTACTTCGGATGCTGCTACTCATGATTTTGTTGCTCTAGATGTTGTTACTCCGGATGTTGCTACTCGTAATGATGTTACTCCATATGATGCTACTCCTCGATGTTGTTACTCCATCTGCATCATTATGGCGCCGTCATTTTACCAACCGTCATTTCTGCCAGGTAGGTCACCAGGTATGTCTCCATTTGACTCTTATGGATTTAATTAAATATTCCATGGAAAAGAAAATGATGCCACAGATGGCTACTTTTAAGTTTAGGGGGGGGGTGTCATCATAAATAAACAACAGCGTAATGATGATTCAAAAAGTCATTATCACAACTTCGTGTGATGGTACACCCTATGATCCTTACCATATTCTGTATAATCATTAAAGATGTATTAGGATTCATAACACGCATATGATACGAATCGATTAGTCCTTTCCACCTCATACGAAATAATTACTATTTCATTCACTGTAGTTACCATATTTTTCGATGATTTTCTTCGTTTCCCAATAATCACCATCTGTATTTACCATTATTATCCCTCATTTTTCACCACGCTATTTTTGCTAAATTTGGTACCCACCACTCTTTCCAACGGTCTGTTGTGCCAGAGTGTTGTTATCGTCTCTACAGGATGGGCAGACTAGCTGTGCAGTATGAACCTGAAAACACAGTCCTAGTCTGTCGCAATCCAAATGTCTGGAAAGTTTTTGTCAATGCAGAATGGGATATCTACTTCGATATATTTCATGGGTTTGAAAAGGGAACAACAATGGATTTTATACATAATTTGAATGATAATTTCTTGCGGGTCAGCGGATTAGAAATTCTCGTCGCAGAAGAAGTAATTGCAGAAGTTAGTGGGCTAAGACAGCAAGGACAATAGTGGTTTTCTTAGAGAGTTCCCCCCCCCCTAGAGTTTCCTGAACTATTTCTGCAGGAAGGAGAAAGCGCCGGTCAATATGGGAGAGGATATTAGCATAAATCTGTACCATATCCATGGAACGAAGTAGCAGACTTTGTAATGAAATACATAACCTGCAAAGGACATGCCACAAATATGTTCAAATATCATTTCAAAATCTTGGCTCACCTTTGATTTTTGTAGGCCCAGGTTCATTCCTTGAACATGCCTTTCTTTCTGTTAAAAAAACTACAGCACATGGCACAATTTTTTCTGCGTTCACTGTAGATGTAGGAAAATCTCTCCAATGGTTCGTTTATTGGTCATGCATGCAATAGTGTGATTTCAAGTTTGTTGGGAAAAACTTTGTGAGTCATCGGAAGAAGAGATATCAGCTTATATTGCTTCTAGAGAGGAAGAACTAGCACTTCCAGCTAATTTAGTAGAAGAAGAACAATCAGAGGAAATGGAAATAGACTAGGAAGAACCGAAAGAAACGGAGATGGAGGTTGATGAGGAAGAATTGAAAGAAATGGGAATGGAGGAGTCAATTGGTGATACAGTCGAGGTTTCCACACAAGAACCATCCTCGCTTGAAGAACCTACAACTAAAGGAATTATGGGTATAGTGCACGAAGTTGAGACTGTCTTACAGTCATCGACTTTCATTAATGAAGAATAGGAAGGTGGAACATCATACAGAGGGATGGTAAGTGATGTTGTTACAGAAGAAACATCATCACCCTCCCAAGCAGATATGAGTACCGAATCAAGCAGGGGTGTCACACAAGAACCACCCCTAATTCAATCAGAGTAAGGAGATAGGGAGGAAATAATCCGTGAAGTCGACACTATCCAACAAGAACCAGTATCAACAACAGGAGAGGAAGCAATGCACGAAGAAAAATAAAATAGAGAATAAATAACTTGCGTAGTCAACACTGCTCCATAACAACTAGTATCGACCTCAGGTGAGGAAGTAATGCACAAAGGATAGGAGGAAAAAAAGGAAATGATCCTGAAACACAAGAACCAAAGTTGACCCCTATTGAAGTATCAATGCATGAAAGTTTGGCCCAAGTTGGAAACAAGGACGACGGAGCTATTCCCCATTCTCCTTTTCAGTCTATGATTCCCAAAGGGGAGAGGGGGTTTCTCTTGTCCCAACGATTAATGGAGGAGATCGTTGTCCCACCAGTACTAAGGTTCGTCGACTCGGGGAAAGATATGACCAAGGTTGGTCCATCAATTGCTGATTCTCAGCAGGGGCACCCAAAGATTCAAGAAGAAAAAGGAATTTCTATGGAAACGCCGGAAAATAGGATGGCCGATGAAAGCACTAACCGAGTGACAGAATTCCCTGAGGTAAATGAGAAGAAGAATGCCCCTGAAGAAGGGGAGCCAAACCAGAAATACCTAAAATAAAAATCATTTGATGACATCAACAACATTCCACCGCTTCCTAAGCCTGCTACAGGCCTAGAAGATGAATTTATTGTCAAACAGGAGTGGGTTGAATAGTGTGAGAGAAGAATATTACCTCTCAAGAAAAGGTATTAGCTTAATTTCAGTGAAACCATGCAATTAGAGAACGAAGTTCTGGAGTTGAAGAGGAAAGTATCCTAGTTGAAGTATAAGGTAAAAGAATATAAGTGGAAGACAATAAAACATAAAATTGAGGCCTCTCTGCTTCTAACAGACTGGTCTGATTTAACATTTGTTTGAAGGCCGAGAATTTTTCCTGGCCGCTGAAATTTAGAGATGGCAGTCTGATGCGAATGGACATAAGAAGGATATGATGTGGATTTGGGAGCAGGCTGCCTAGATGGTCACAAGGTACATAGAATGATTGGATAGAGCATGTCAGAGGCAAAGAAAAAAATAGGGCGGGCTAGAGGAGTTAAAAGAACAAGTTCAGATGCTACAATCAGGTAGAGAGAAGATGTTTTCCTTGTTGCAATAGGTACTGGCCTGTAGACCTCCCACACATAGTTATGCCTTATTCCTTCATGAACAATTTCTTTTCTTTTGCCTTGAGAGTATATATAAGGAAAATTTTCATGAAATTGACGATCCAATCCAATTCCTCTGTATTTTGAAAATTCATGATATCATAGGTCAGCACTTAATGTGTGAACTCTACATGCATGGTTATTTCCTAAGGCACGATCAAACCTTCAACCCTATTCCATTCATGGGGGATATTCATTTAAGAGACTTCACCTCCTACACTATTAATCATATTAAATGGAGAAAGGCCTATGATACGTTTGAAGAAAACCAAGTTACAAGGCCACTGATGATCAGGAGGGAGCATGGCCAGGAATCAAATATATATAACAATAATTTTACATTTTTACAAATTGAGGGACATAGGGGACATATGTTGACAACCCAAAAATGGTGTGCTCACCTCTGTGTCAGCCAAATAGTAGCTTTCTGAAATGAAGAGCTGGACAGTTGTCAAAGGAGATGGATGTTGTCATCATCAGCCATCAGAGGTCAAGAACCTTTTGGAGCACCCCACTTTTCATGAGCACTAGAAAGAGTGCCACATTTTGTAGCATGCATTCAGACTTGTGGGGTTCGGTTGATGGGGCTGGGGTTTAAGTTTCCCCTCATTTTTTTGCTAGCAGAGAAATATTCTCCTACATACAATGTCAGCCCAAAGTGGCGGAAGGATGTTGTTATGACAGAAGGTTATAAACCCCTTGGGATAGAGATGGCCAAAGAATATGACCTCGCACAACTTCATGCCAACCATAGTCAGTCCAACTTAGATCTAAGGAGATGATGAGCTACACGAGGACATGCAGGTAGACCAGTTGCGGGAAGATCTTAGGTACCAAACCTCTACACTTTTCTCTCCCATTTTCTCCCACCTTTCTATCTCTTTGTGTAATTAATTGTTCTAAAACACGTGAGGTAAACCCCTTCCCATTGTCTTATATGGAATATTTAATTAATGAATTAATAGTCGTAGAGGTTTTATCTTTGCAAGTATTAACTCCATTATTTCCACAGATTTGGCAATGTAAAAGGAATTATGTTTGTAAGCCGTGAAGCGACTCTGAATTCTCATCGCCATCTCCACATGCTTCACCAGCACAACAAATTCCTACTTAGCCAACTCTCTCTTTAGGCTTTTCATGGTTTCCTTTCAGAAACTAGGTTGTTGTTGTAACAGATGTATAATTGTAGATATTTAGTTGTTAGAGGGAAACTATGGTTCCCTGAACATTTGTATAAAGAGGTCCTTGGAGCTGTGAGTCGGGGTTAAGAAGAAAGAACGAATATTGTAACAAAAGTGTTTAATCAATTGAATTCAGTATTTTTATATTATGTTTGTGAACTGTGAGTTTTCCGCAGCTCTGATTAGAGAGTTAGGCCCACTCTTCTGATCAGGTGCTGTGTTATTTTCCTTTTTTCTGATTTCATATTTCAGTTTATAACTATAACTGTTGTTCTGGCATGATTTTGTAATTGCTATAATACTTTTATAATTACACAATGTATCTTTAATTGCTATTACAGTAAGTTGTTTTCTTTCATTGATTAAGCCTATGATTTAATAATATGTTATGTTATTTCTCTTGCATATACTTTGTGCGTTAGTCTTGAAATAGCTAATGCACTCGGATTGATAATTTATGTGGAAAAATGGTTTGAATATTGATCATATCTGGACACTAACAAGCATCATCTTCCACTTCCACCAAAAAAACCACTCACACTCACTCAAAAGCCACAAAAGGAAAGACTCCATTACTCAAATTGGACATTATTTTTGAACTTCCCATGTACAATGGCGAAGTAAATGCAGAGAGGCTTGAAAATTGGATACGTCAATTGGAAGTGTATTGCATAATTCCTAACCTTCATGAAAACAACATAAAGATCCATTTGGCATCATTATGGCTAGAAGGAGCAGCACTAGTTTGGTGGGAAGAAAGACTCAAGAGGAAATGTGAATACATGGTAAGATATCCATTTCTTGGGTTCATTTTATTTCTTCCATTAAAAGAAAATTTTATCCATTAGCCTATATGAAAAAATCCATTATGAGTTGGAAAAATTTAAGCAACTCAAGGGTCCAACGGTTCAAGAATATACCCAGGAGTTTAGGAAAAGGACTTTGTTGTTTGGAATAAACTTGAATTCCCAAGATACACTCATGAAATACATTGGGGGTTTACATTCCTATTTGAGACACATTATCCTTATGTTTAACCCAAGGAATTTAGATGAATTTTGTGTTCAAGCCACACACTTAGACGCAAGATGGAAACAAAACATAGATGAGAAAAGTGAAATTGAGGGTAAAGGAAAAGGAAATTTTTATGGAAAAGGAAAACTAAATAGCTTTGTAAATGAGAGAAGAAAAAATCACATGCAAAAATTGTTTAAATACCTACCATGATGAATACCACTATTGGAAACTTCATCCCGAATTGAAACGAAATAGACTGAAAGCCAAAGAGAAGGGTAAAATTGTTACAATAGTTGAACATGACTTAGGGTCAGATTCAAGAGATGATACAAAGATTAAAAGCATGGGTTTGAAATTTAAACATGTTGCAATCACTAGTTCTTCAAAATTTTCAAATGATACTCATGATGAAGATACAAGAATATAACTTTTCCATATTAGAGTTGTCTCTAAGCATACCAAGAATTGATAAACTTTTTGATAGTGGGTCACAAGCTAACTTGATTTATGAATATTTGGTTAAGCAACTAGGCCTTGAAACTATTAGACATACAAGACCATATCCTTCGGGTTCGATATGCAAGAATGCAAACTTACAGGTTACAAGGAAGTGCTTACTAAGATTCTTCATCAACTCAAACTTTCTTAATGAAGTTGAGCTTGATGTGGTGCCGCTTGAGATATCATGTATTGTATTGATAATTCCTTATCTGTATTATAGGAAAGCAGTATTTCATCGCCATGAAAATAAGTATCACTTGTTTAAGGATGGCATTCAGAATTAGAGCGCATAAGAAGAAGACAGGCTTGTCTCTTATACATGCAAGTGAAATGAAGAGGATAGTGAATGCAAGTCAGAACTTGACATTGTTATTGATAAAAAAAAAGAGATTTATTGAATCAAACTTTTCAAAAATATTCTTATTCTTGTAATGAGTTTTTTCAGGATCTTAACAAGTTTCCTTTGAAAGAAGGTGAAAAAGATGAAAAACATTTGCAGTAGTCAACATCAGTGTTGAGCAGTGTTAGAAACAAGATGTTGGTGTAAGATAGTGCAAAGGTCAAAGAGAAAGAGATAAAGAAGCTTGGAAAAGAAGGAATGGGTTCCACAAATGATTATTGTTGGTTTCCAAAAGGTACATGGCAATGGCAAAGATACCTGGTCAAGAGTCAACGCATGTACAAAGTGAGATTAGCTAAAAATCACCATGGTGAGAGTGTGCAAGGTAAGAAATTTTTTAAGTTTCCTTTGATTGTTGACCAAGATAGGAACAAGATGGTTCCTACAATAATATATTTTTGTTCTGCAAATTCAGAAATGTTGTAGCATGACGATGTCAATGACAGCAAGAGAAGGTCGCAAGAATCGAGGAAAAAGTTGACTTTTTGTGAAAATCTCCAAATGATGAAATTGGGAAAATTTCAATGGATAGAGACTGGAAGGGTGAGGGATCAATACCCTCATTCACATGATCAGTAATAAGAGAGATTTTGGGGTCCAAAAGGCTTCTAGTGGGGAGGAATGATCAGAGGCTCAGTATTTTAGCTCAAAAATGAAAGTGCTCAAAATTGAATGAACCTAGAACAACAACGACCATCCTATCTCTAGGAATCCAACGCAACTTGTTTGGTCGAAAACCGAGTTCGGATGAAGAATTTAAGGTTTGTTGATCGTCATTCAGAACAAGAAATTTTTTATAAAAAAATTGCAGAACAGGTACAGGCTGATAACATGGAAGCCCAGTCAGCATTCAGGGAATATTCTTTAGTTTTTGTCCAATGAGACTGTGACAAGTATCACTGATTCACTAGTTTGGTTTGTGAAGGTAAAATTTTTCTAAGGACCTCCTAAGGTTGAATGTGGGTTCATTAATTTTTGTGTGCTCGAAATTATCTTTTAATTATCAAGGTTGGTTAATATATATATATATATTATTAATGTTTTATATGGTTTTTATATCATATAATATATTATTTTATTATATATTTTAATATTTTATGAACTCCAAATCTTATTATTATTAACTCCACATATATTAATTATAACCATAGTTCTAATCTTATTAAACTATATGGTGGAATTTCATTATTAATGGTGGGAAAACATATTACGTTGACATATTTTTATATGGTTCGAACAAAAATTATGGCGACAATGGTATGGAAAATTACATTGCAACGATATACATATTATTAATGGTGGGGCAGACTTATTATATGTCGCATATTTTATATAGATGCTAAGGTTGGTGCCAACGTATTAAATTTTGAATAGTGCAATACATGTTATAACGTTGGCATATTAATTGCAAAGTCAAATTTTGGAATGACGTGTGTTTATAAAGTTAAAAAACCATTGTATGGGGGCGGATGTCGGGGTTCAACCTTGTGACCTCCCCCCACCATCTCTATGCTTTACCATGGAGTCGTGCTCCTATACCGTGAAAGGGTATGCAACACCCTTCTATTTGAATGTGCTTGGCGGATTTGACAATGGAACGAAGGGGGCTAGCCCCAAGGGCCAGCCCTCCTCCACGTGACAACACCATGTAACCAAGATCTAGCGCCTCCCACTAAGCACGATTAATCCGTGCTTATCTACTAGTTAATCACACTTATCCTCTAATTAAGTCTTCTACTAAATACACATATAACCATAAATACAAAGATGCAAGAAAAATAACACTTCATTTAATTAATATCAAAAAATTGAGATTTTTTTACAGGCAGAATGGAAACAAATTATCTAGGAAACTTTATGCTTATCTCTAAGAAGATATTTGGCAACTACAGACCTCTGAAACCTCTGTTACTATGAGGCTCGAAGGCCTATATATTATTTAGAAACAATGAAAAACCCTAAACATCCAAAAAGAAAACCATAGGAGAAGAAACACCATACTATGAGCCCCGTCGAGGTAAATTTGTACATCAATTTCCTGGGGTCGTAACTTTGGCATACTATCTCTGTTTGACGCAAATGATACATCATTAGAAATATTTATCCAATGGCTACAACTGTTGACTGCAAATATCAAGTCTACAACATACTCATATTCTCCATAGGTTTCGTTTCCTAAAGACGTTGTTTAGGGCCTCAAAACGGCTCTGTAAGTTCAGGACCCCAAAAACTCCCAAAAATAGTAAATTGTGCTACAATTAAGGACACTGAAAAAATGAAAGAAACAATGGTGTGGTTCCAAGTGGAATAGGCGGGTGGCCACCAATATCCACTTGGTTCAGGATGCAAATTAGGTGGTTAGATACCTAAATGAGTAGAATGATATGTCATGTTTCCCACATGAAGGTAATAAAACTTCCGATGTTTTAAATTCTTTTTGATGGTTAGGCAGAAACAACCACAAATTAGGATAAATACCTTGTGATGTAGTGTTAACTACTTCTATAAAATTTAATTGTACAATAACACTTGAATGGAATTTTTCAAAAAATTCTCCATACAATGAAAGGTGTTATTTTTAGTGGAACTAGATGTAATCCCCATGAGGGTGATTTATACCCATCCTACATGAATCTCATATGTAATTCTTTGAAATCCATAGTGAATGGACTAAAAATATGTAACAATCATACTCCAAAAATTATATAATAAATTCCCATTTTAGTAGCAAACATGTGATGTTTGATATGATATTCGCCAATGTATTGCCCCATTTTCATAACATCCCCCACATTTCATCAATCACCTAAATTGTAGTCATAATTCTATCTAGGTCATGGTCAGAAAACATGATCAATATTTCATAACCAGGATACTTGATGGCATTCATACAACACCCAAAAGAGTTTGGAAAAAAATTTTAAAAATGATTTTTCATATGCTTGTGCTATGTTCCTTCATTGATACCTACATGAATTACATGGTATTTCCTTCAAAATACCCACAACTCTTTTCACAAAAAGGAATATGAATCATTTGTTGCAGTTGAGGTGCCACGTGTTATAGCATCATTTATGACTAGCATATACTTGAGAACTTATACATTGGCCTTGGGCAACCCTTCCCTTCAGACTTGGACACATTTCTCAAAACAAAGTTTCTTAAAACCCATATGTGACTCTTCCCAAAATTTTCCGTGTATACACGTGAGTCCATACATAGAGAACTGCGTATGCATTTTTAAACATTAAAAATATATATAATTTCCGTATTTTTGAGGTGGGGTTTACGATTGTTCCTATAACCTAATTACCCCAGCCCGTGGCCTAACTTTTCCCAATTGCAAAAACTAATTTGAGGGATTATAAAAGCCCCTCAAGGGAATGGCCTAAGGAGGAGAGAGAGAGAGAGAGAGAGAGAGAGAGAGATATTCTACGTTGTTGGAGCCCTATCCAAGTCTGATATATTCCCTGTGCCTCCTCCACTTCCCAAATATTTTCAAGAGACCTTTATTTCCTTGATATGTTCACTCACCCTATGTGACATCCATTTTTCAGTATTCTTGGAAGAAATCTTAAGAGGCTAGGGCTAGATGGATCTAGAGGATAGTATGCACAAAGGCCATGGTAGATTTCAATTGATCTCTCCATGTTTGTTTATTGTACATGTCATTAATAATGAAAGTGCCATTTTGTTCCTAATGTTTACGTGTCAATAATATTTTATACATGTGTAATGATATTGAATTGTTCATTTAATATTGTTTTATGAGATTATGCATGCTTTTCACTAACATCTAGAACATATATATGCTATACAACTAGGATTTTGTGCTTGTTCTTTTCTATTTTAAATATTTCAGAGCACAAAGAGTTGCAAGGGGTTTTCACCCCACGGGTTCTACTACAACCGAAGGATATCCGAGTAAGGTCTACAACCTATAGTTTCTAGTTTAAAGCATAGAAGTTGGTTAACTGAGTCCTTCTTGTAATGACATGCTGATGATCTATGAATTTTTATCAACCCAAGACCTTAGGGTAACATTACTCGAAACATAAATGGCAACTCCACTGGGGATTACATCCATGTAATTCCTAGTTTGGGTTGTTTTATCTGTCTTGTAGGTTCTTGATAGGTTTTATCACTTTTTACAGCCTAGTAAGTCTTTTTTAGATTAGATAGAAGACTTGGTCCCTTGATTAGGATTGACTTTTTTTCCTTTTCCTTATCTTTATTCCCATACGCAACTTAGTCTCTGCACAGTCGTGTATACCCCCTGTATTTTCCAAATGGACTCATGTATATGCGAGTTTCCTTGGTTATAGTCACGTATACATGCATGTTGCACATTGCAAAACCATGTATGTTTGGAAAAATTTGAAAATTTGAGTTTCCAACCTCTGTATGTTAGAAAATTAAATATTACAGATCAATGCAACACATAAAATATGAAAAAAATACAAGCACACAAAACACATAAAACCAGAGAGACACAGATATATGTGGTTCACCCAATTTTGGCTATGCCCACCTGGAATAGCCATTCCTTCCTTTCTATTATCCAGCAAAAATGAAGAGACAAAACCTACAACAGATCCATTGTAATATCCTCTATTTTCTCTCACAGTCTCCCTATCTATTTCCCGCTCAGAGAATACACATACAATACACAGCCATAATACAATACCCTCATAAAAGCGAGGGTTTGCCTTCTAGGGAAAAAAACCCTAAACTAAATGTAACTTCTACTGTCAGATCATCCGCCTAATGAACGACCCAGATTGACTAGAAGTTACTATACTTTTACAAGGCAATTTTACATCTATTTTTTGGCTTCGGGGGCCCTGCCCTCGAAACCCCCGCCAAGGGACTGCTGGCCCCCGGACCCAAAGTCCCCCCTGCGTGCAAGGGTGTACTTCCTGGGGTATACATCCAGCTAAAACAACGATCTCTGAATTAGGAAGAAAATCAAGCTCCACACCCAACAATCTCCCACTTGGAGACTGATTGTAGCAACTCCACTGCTACTTCATTCGCTGGAAAATGACTCCTCTTTGGACCTGGCTGTTCTCATCTTCATCATAATCTTTGAAGACCAATTGAAACTGATCACATTTTCAGTTTCTCCCTGGTTACAACTTTTGTGAGCATATCTGCAGGATTCTGGCTAGTGTGTATCTTTTCCAGCTTCAACTCTCCATCTTCCAATACTGACCGTATGAAATGGTACTTGAGATGTATGTGTTTAGTCCTGGAATGAAATGCTGAGTTCTTTGCAAGATGAATGGAACTTTGGCTATCACTGTATAATGTGCCCATATCATGCTTCTTACCCAATTCACCCATAAGCCTTTGTAACCAAATCATTTCTTTACTAGCCTCTGTAGCAGCAACATACTCTACTTCTGTTGTTGAAAGTGCAACAACACTTTGGATTTTTGAAACCCAACTGACAGTTGTTCCACCTACGGTAAATACATATCCTGTAGTGCTCCTCCTGTTATCTCTGTCACCTGCCATATCTGCATCAACATATCCCTGTAGAGCAATGTTTGAACCACCAAAGCATAATGCTTGATTTGTGGTACCTCTCAAATATCTGAGAATCCATTTTACTGCTATCCAATTTTTTTTTCATGGATTATTCATGTACCTGCTTACAACTCCCACTGCATGTGCAATATCAGGCCTTGTGCAGACCATTACATACATTAAGCTTCCAACTGCTGATGCATATGGAACTTTAGACATATAATCCATGTCTTCTTGGGTCTTTGGGCACATATCCTTACTAAGTTTGAAATGGCTAGCAAAAGGTGTACTAACTGGTTTTGCATTCTGCATATTAAATCTTTTCAACACCTTTTCTATGTACTCATTCTGAGACAGTGTTAATTTGTGATTTTTCCTGTCTCTAGCTATCTTCATACCAAGGATTTGTTTTGCGGCTCCCAAATCCTTCATTGCAAATGAATTTGCCAATTTTCTTTTGAGCACATTTATTTCCTGCATGTTAGATCCTGCAACAAGCATGTCATCTACATACAATAACAATATAATATAGCTGCCATCATTTTTCCTTTTTAGATAAAGACAATGATCAGAGTGACATCTAGTATAACCTTGTTCAGACATAAACTTGTCAAATTTTATATACCATTTCCTTGGAGCCTTTTTTAAACCATACAAGCTCTTCTCTAACCTTCACACCAATTTTTCTTTCCCTTTGACCTCGTATCCTTCTGGTTGCTGCATGTATATCTCTTCCTCCAAATCTCCATAGAGAAATATTGTCTTTACATTTAACTGTCCAAGATTTAAATCTTCCGCTGCTACAAGACTTAAGATAGTTCTGATTGAAGACATCTTAACAACAGGAGAAAATATTTCATCAAAATCAATACCTTTCTTCTATCCAAACCCCTTCACCACAAGTCTAGCTTTGTACCTCTGTTTTCCTCCATCTTCTTCCTTCAGCCTATAAACCCATTTATTCTGCAATGTAGTTTTACCTGCAGGTAACTTGACTAAGTCTGAAGTCTTGTTATGCATTAAGGAGTCCATCTCTTCATCCATTGCTAGCTCCCACTTCTTCCTGCTTTCAACCTGCATTGCTTCTTCATAACATTCGGGTTCACCAGAATCAGTCAATAATAAATAATATAATGAAGGAGTGATCCAAGGTAAAATCTTAATACCCCTTAACCAAGACCTTTTACTTCGGCTGATAAATAGAATTGCATTTAATTAAGACGTTTAAGAACTTAAATGAACAATTGTAGCTGTAAATAAGAGGAACATAAATGAACAAGATCTGCAATCATAAGAACACGTCTTTTGATGACGGAGTTCGTCCAGGAGGGACTACATCTCTGGGCCTCGGTGTCAAGATGGTGTAGGCCACTGCATTATGTGTTGTAAGAAGAGATGTACATGGATGTGCTTTCCTATGACATACAAGGAAAAATTTCCCTCACGCAGGAGTGGCTTGACTTCTTTAAGAGATGTTCCACTACAGAACTCTCATACATAAAGAAAAATTCCTATCAGTATGACCATAGCTGACATGTAGCAAATAAGAGGATCCCGCCAATCCTAGCAAACAAGGGATCTCAACAATACACATATGAAATTGAGCATCCCGCCAATCTGGCATAAAAGGGACTCATACATGACACAACTCCATAGCTGAAAGTACATCAATAACAACACAAAGCAAGATCCCATGACTCATATATCAACTGGGATCTGCAAGACATAATGCATCTCAAAGAAAAATAAATAAAGAAGTACATGGAATCCACATCATATACCTCATTCTGCCATTTGCTGAAGGCTGAGCTTCTCTGCGGCTGAATCTGAAAACACCATCAATCTTGTAGCGTCGAGAAAGGTGAAAAGGACTGCTCACATGTGTAAATCTGACACCGGCATAACCCACTTCGAAAAGTGGCTAAAAAATCAAAAACTCAGATGCAAAAACTGAGCACGCCATCAGACTCGTGGCGTCGAGTAGTGCTAAAAAGACATAAAATTTGTCCCATTTGGACAAAGTCAAAATTTCGCCCTCCTGAAAGTTGAGCTCAGTCGAGGTTCTGCCTGCCTCTTTTCTGGTTCATGGTTCCACTGCACCTGCAATTAAAAAATAATGAGTCCTGAATTCCGTGCGCGCACTCCGCTGCTCCATGGCCTGGGCGCACTGTAAAAATATGAGTTTAAATAACAAAGAGTGGGCAGATTTTACAAAGCAACTATTTGGCGCGTTGGTAAAATTTAGTAATTTGTTAAGGAGAGGTCGGGGGATCAAATCCCACCTCCCCACAAAACCCGCGTATATCAATTTTTAAACCGGATTTTTTTTTTTAAACCCACCGTTCAAATTTATTACTAAGTGGAGGGGTCGGGTCCGCATTGGGCAGCCCGCCCCACAGCCCCTTGTCGGCTCCGTAGTGTATTGGCAAGTGCGAATTGGTGGGTTGTTTTTATGAGTTGGGCAGCCTGTGGAGCGGGCCGGCCTTTGAGGCTAGGCAAGTTCGATCCCTGCTGGCCCACATATATATATGGTGCCATATGGTGGTGCTGACAGGGGTGGCGGGGGTCACGGCCCCCACCCCTTTTTAAAAAATAAATTTATGTTATTAAAACAAACTGTGCCTTTTTTAAAATTCGGTTTTGGACCGAAGGAGGAAAATTAAACAGGCCACAAATTTTCCCAGAATCTGGCCTAAGCTTTCCGGAATCCGGTGGCCAGAAAAATTCAAATTTGCGCCTTCCTTAAGGCTGTCTAGTCACCAAGTCAACCTGGAACTTTGAATGCTTATAATTTCTTCATACGGACTCGGAATTGAGTGCCATCTGCGCCGTTGGAATCAGAAAGACGAGATCTAAAACATGAACTTGGTTCAATAACAATCCAAACACTTTGATTTTCGAGCCTTTTACTCAGGCCACTTGTACCTGTACCTGATTATTCCACCTAGATCAATCCTCCCCACTGAGGAGCTTTTAGTCCTCCAAAAGCGTTAAGCTTTACCTATCATCAATTGTCTGCAACTGTCATTGAAAGGCGCATCCCCACATGATTCCTTCACCTGGCGCACTTCGGAATCAAGATGCAAAGCCAACACCTGCAACTGCAGAAATGCAAATGTCTAAAAAGGCACATCCCTTGAAGACTCCTTCACCTCACGTACTTCAGAATCAAGATGCAAAAGCCATCATCTACAACTGCTGCAATGCGATGTCTGAAAATGAACATCCCTTGAAGACTCCTTCTCCTCACGTACTTAGGAATCGAGATGCAAAGCCAACACCTGCAACTGTAGAAATGAAAATTTCTGAAAAGGCACATCCCTTGAAGACTCCTTCACCTCACGTTCTTCGGAATCGAGATGCAAAGACAACACCTGCAACTGTAGAAATGCAAATGTCTGAAAAGGCACATCCTTTAAAGACTCCTTCACTTAAGTCCTTCAGAATCGGAATGCCAACACCTGCCTAAAGCTGCAATGAACATTACATTCTCAATGTGACCAACAATGACCTAGATATTTCCATACTTGCCACGAGTTTATAACATGTACTTCGTGGTCAAGCTTACAGCAAAATGGAAATCATACCTCAACAAAATTACAAGACCAGACCTCATCGTCGCATTTTGAAGTGATGGTAAAACTCCTCATCGCTTTTACATGAAAGAAATGCATCAGACAACTCATACAACATGACCAAAACATAATCGTCACATCTCAAAGTGATGGCAACATATCATCACTTTTACATGAAAGAGATCTAACACACGACATATAAAACAAGGCCAAAAAGAAATGTCATGGTCGCTTAAACGAGTGATGGAAACACATCATCACTTTCATAATAAAAATGAGACAAATGGCTTACAAGCATGGCCATGACAAGCTTAACATCTCTAGAAAAAACAATCTAGAAGAACCACTTCTCATTTATTAAAATGAGTGGATCATTTCCCTATGGATAACTTGCTTGTCAATCAGCTCTTTCAACTGGTGTATGCATGGGCTCTTTGGCTTTACGGCGCTGCTTTGGATGAAGTTTCCAGCATGTGGCTCTTTGGTGGCCACTTCGGTCACAATGGGTGCAAAATTTATTTTTCCTCCAAACCTGCTTAACTGATTTCTTTTCCTGTTGGGGAGAAGGCTTTTCGTGCCTCTTCCTTCTTTGCGCTGCCATCCTCTTCCAGCACTCAGAAATCACATGGTTATTTAAACCACAAAAATAACAAGTTTTACAATGCCATATTTTACGACCATGGTTATCGACATTCTTGTAATCAAAATGCACTCTAGAATAATGAGACTTAGTATACCTTCTGTGGTGGTCTATGGTGCCATCATGATGATGGGAGCTCACCTCGGTTCCTTCACTGCAACGTGAACTACCCTGGAATGATGGCAAAGTGTCCCTATCATTCCACTTCCTTGGAGAGTTCATCATTATTTGTTTTCCCTTGATGTCCTTCGAACATTCTTCACCAGTGTACCCCAAACCTGCATAACGAGGTCATTGCACAACCTCCAATGGTTCGGTTATGCCTTGGCCACGAATGCCAAGTCCTCCTCCTCAGTACCCCATTTTAGTGAGGAGCCTCATGCCGGTACCTGTGATGGGTATCTCCACACTTCCAACTGAAATTATATCATGTGAAGAAACTGAAGAAAAATCAACACTATTTACCTTAGGTGTTGATTGCGAAACAGATGAAGAAAGTTGTTGTAAGCCTTCGTCGCGCTTCACTTCTATCAATGCCTCTGACATGGCTTGTAGCTGAAGCTGCAACTGCTGCATATCCTCCTTCTCTTTCTGTAGGAATGCTTTTAATGCATTATGATCTCTCTGAAGAGTTTCGTTGTTTCATTTCAAATCTTCCCACGCTTCTGTTGTGGTTTGCAACTGAAACTGCAACTGTTGTTTTTCCTCCTTCTCTTTGTGTACGAGGGTCTTCAATTCTTCATTCTTTGCTGCTTGCTTTTCGTATCTTCGTACAGTATGTCCACTTTCTCGGACACCTTGAGCATGGTTTCATACATTTCCTTGACGTTTTCCATGGCTCAACTCAGCGAACGTCCAATGTTCACACTTGCAATCCAATCACCAAGAATACCTGCTTTGATACCACTTGATCCAGGGTAAAATCTTAATACCCCTTAACCAAGACCTTTTACTTCGGCTGATAAATAGAATTGCATTTAATTAAGACGTTAAAGAACTTAAATGAACAATTGTAGCTGTAAATAAGAGGAACATAAATGAACAAGATGAACAATCATAAGAACACGTCGTTTGATGACGGAGTTCGTCCAGGAGGGACTACATCTCTGGGCCTCGGTGTTAAGATGGTGTAGGCTGTTGCATTATGTGTTGTAAAAAGAGATGTACATGGATGTGCTTTCCTATGACATACAAGGAAAAATTTTCCTCACGCAGGAGTGGCTTGACTTCTTTAAGAGATGTTCCACTGTAGAACTCTCATACATAAAGAAAAACTCCTATCAGTATGACCGTAGCTAACATGTAGCAAATAAGAGGATCCCACCAATCCTAGCAAACAAGGGATCTCAACAATACACATATGAGTATCCCGCCAATCTAGCATAAATGGGACTCATACATGACACAACTCCATAGCTGAAAGTACATCAATAAAAACACAAAGAAAGATCCCACGACTCATGTATCAACCGGGATCTGCAAGACATAATGCATATCAAAGAAAAATAAACAAAGAAGTACATGGAATCCACATCATATACCTCATGCTGCCATTTGCTGAAGGCTGAGCTTCTCTGCGGCTGAATCTGAAAACACCATCAATCTTGTAGCGTCGAGAAAGGTGAAGACGACTGCTCACATGTGCAAATCTGACACCAGCATAACCCACTTCCAAAGTGGCTGAAAAATCAAAAACTCAGGTGCAGAAACTAAGCACATCATCAGAATCGTGGCGTCGAGTAGTGCTGAAATGACATAAAATTTGTCCCATTTGGACAAAGTCAAAATTTCGCCCTCCTGAAACTTGAGCTCAATCAAGGTTCTACCTGCCTCTTTTTTGGCTCATGGTTCCACTGCACCTGCAATTAAAAAATAATAAATCTCGAATTCCGTGTGTGCACTCCGCTACTCCATGGCCTGGGTGCACTGTAAAAATATGATTTTAAATAACAAAGAGTGGGCGGATTTTACAAAGCAACTGTTTGGCGCATTCGTAAAATTTAGTAAATTGTTAAGGAGAGGTCGGGGGATCAAATCCCGCCTCCCAACAAAACCCGTGTATATCAATTTTTAAACCGGCATTTTTTTCTTAAACCTGCCATTCAAATTTATTACTAAGTGGAGGGGTTGGGTCTGCATTGGGCGGCCCACCCCACAGCACCTTGTCGGCTCCGTAGTGTATTGGCAAGTGCGGATTGGTGGGTTATTTTTATGAGTTGGGCTGCCCGTGGAGCAGGCCAGCCTTTGAGGCCAGGCAAGTTCAATCCCTGTTGGCCCACATATATATATGGTGCCATATGGTGGTGCTGACGGGGATGGCAGGGGTCATGGCCCCCACCCCTTTTTTTTAAATAAATTTATGTTATTAAAACAAATTGTGCCTTTTTTAAAATTCGGTTTTGGACCAAAGGAGGAAAATTAAATAGGCCACAAATTGGCCCAGAATCTGGCCTGAGCTTGCCAGAATCCGGTGGCCAGAAAAATTCAAATTTGCGCCTTCCTTAAGGCTGTCCAGTCACCAAGTCAACCTGGAACTTTGACCGCTTATAATTTCTTCATACGGACTCAGAATTGAGTGTCGTCTGCGCCGTTGGAATTAGAAAGACGAGATCTACAACATGAACTTGGTTTGATAACAATCCGAACACTTTGATTTTTGAGCCTTTTACTCAGGCCACTTGTACCTGTACCTGATTATTCCACCTAGATCAAGGAGAGTATTGTTTAGGGGGTCTACTTATCTTGGTAGATCTTCTAACACCACTTTGAGGTGTTTGAGGTGCCTATTGATGTTGTGGTGGTTGCTGCTGCTGTGGTTGTTGATTATTATCATTTTCAGGCACCTTTACTTTTTTAGTTATCTCATCAAGAACTGTGTATTCCTTTCTTTCTTTTTCCTGTTTCTTTTCCTCCAACTGATTCTTATACAAGACATTTTCATTGAATATTACATCTCTGCTCCTAATGATTTTTTGATTTTCATAATCATATAAGCGATAACCAAAATCATTAGCACCATATCCAATAAAGGTACATTTCTTTGATTTTGGCTCAAGCTTTGTTCTATTTTCTTGTATATGTGGCTGGCCTTTGTCTAATGGCTTTAAACAGTAGTTCTACTTTACCTGTCCATGCTTCCTCTGGAATACCACCATCCAAGGAACTTGAAGGCCCTCTGTTATTAGATAAACAACAATATCTATCACAAAATGTAAGGCAATTGCATGTGATCAAACCACCACTCATAACACTCTGATATGCTGTACCTTCTGACTTCTCATTTCTGTGGTTCCTGAATATCTTCTCTCTACAAATTCCATGCTCTAAACAATACCTATCAAAATATTTACTGCAGTATTCACCTCCATTTTCTGATCTCAGACACTTCAAATTCTTTTCTGTCTCAATCTCAACCAAATATTTCCATTTCTTGAAAGTATAAAATGCATCAAATTTATTCTAAATACAATAAATCCAAGTTTTTCTAGTTGCATCATCAATAAAAGTAACATAATAATGAGAGCCACGGAGATATGATACTTGAGTAGGTCCCCATACATCTGTATGCATAAGCTCTAATATTTCTCTCTTCTTCCCAACTTTGAGGGTGACTCTTGTTTCCATAGATAATGTGATTCTTACGGAAAGATTTCTAACATTCTTCAATCCTAGCAACAAATTCTTGAGTGAAGAATCTTCATCCTTCTCTATGTATGTCCGAGCCTATGATGCCATAATCTTGCATCTGCTCCTTTGGAATTTAAAGCATTAACAGAGTTAGAAATACCATTGCATAAATACAATGTACCAACCTTTTCACCTTTTTCTATTACTAGTGCTCCTTTGGTGACCTTCCAAGTTTTATCTGTTAAAGTTATCAGAGAACCTTCACTGCCTAACTGCCCTGTTGAAATCAGATTTTTCTTCAGATCTGGAACATGCCTTACCTCCTTTAGTAGCCATTGGTTTCCATTCTACTGTTTTACAAGAACCTTACCCATTCCAACAATTTTACAGGGTTTATCATCACCCAAACGAACTTGTCCAAAATCTCCTTGAACATAGTCATGAAAATATTTCTTATCAGGTGCGGCATGGAATGAAGCCCCTTAATCTACAACCGAAGAATCAGTAACATTTTCGAAAGAAAGAATCAACGCATCTTGTAACACATAACCTGTCACATTTTCTTCATGATTATTTTCTTGTTGTGCATATCCTTCTTTTCGCTTCCGAGATCTACAGTCTTTCTTCAGGTGTCCTTTCTTTCCACATTTCCAACACACTATCCCCGATCTGGACTTGGATCTGCCTTTCCTTGATTTACTGCGATATCCCGAGCTCTTTCCTCTTTCCATTCTTCTTCCCCTAGACTCTGCACTCAAAGCATTACCCGATGTCTCACAAGAGCTTTTTCATCGCATTTCCTCGCTAAGGATAGCACCAACAATATCATCAAACTTTAAAGTACTAGATCCAGAGATAGAGTTACTAATGGCCATTACTAAACCATTCCAACTCTCTGGAAATGAGCACAAGAATAACATAGATCTAACTTCATCATCAAAGTTTACCCCTACAGAACTTAACTGATTGGTAACTATATTAAAATAATTTGAATGGTCTGCAACAGATCCACCTTCCGACATCTTCATATTAAATAGTCGTTTCATAAGAAATACCTTGTTTGAGGCTGAGGGTTTTTCATATAGTTTCACCAACGTCTGCATCAAACCCTATGTTGTTGTTTCCTTCGAAATATTGAAGGCGACTGACGCTGCAAGGCACAGCCGTACTATTCCGAGTGCCTTTCTATCGAGAATGTTCCATTCCACGTCTATCATGGCCGCCAGCTTCTTTGATTTTCCACTCAATCTTAGGTACAAATCTTTCTGATACAGATAATCTTCCATCTGCATCTTCCACAGCAGGAAGTTTTGGCCATTAAATTTCTCGACTCTAAACTTAGCATCTTCCGCCATTGCTCCCACTCGAACCAGGAACTCTTCTTTCCTGTGATTTTATCAGCCAAATATACCTTTGGCTCTGATACCAGTTGTTAGAAATTTTAATATTACATAGCAATGAAACACATAAAATATGCGAAAAATACAAACACACAAAACACATAAAACCAGAGAGACACAGATATACGTGGTTCACCCAATTTTGGCTACGTCCACCTAGAACATCCAGTCCTTCCTTTCTATTATCCAACAAAAATGAAGAGACAAAACCTACAGCAAATCCGTTGTAATATCCTTTGTTCTCTCTCACAGTCTCCCTATCTATTTCCCGCTCAGAGAATACACATACAATACACAGCCACAATACAATACCCTCATAAAAGCGAGGGGTTGCCTTCTAGGGAAAAAAACCCTAAACTAAACATAACTTCTACCATCAGATCATCCACCTAATGAACGGCCCAGATTGAATAGAAATTACTATACTTTTACAAGGCAATTTTACATCTATTTTTTGGCTTTGGGGGTGCTGCCCCCGAAACCCACGCCGGGGGATCGCTGGCCCCCAAACCCCCCAACCACGGGGGTCAGCCCCCCAGACCCCGCGGGGGGAACAAGTGCCCCCCCCCCACCCCCCTGCGTGCAAGGGTGTACAATTTTCCTAGGGTATACATCCAGCTAAAACAAGGATCTCTGAATCAGGAAGAAAATCAGGCTCCACACCCAACAATGTAGTCTTGAATGTCTGTGATGAAACATTCATGTGGTGTGTTTAAGGTGTCTGTAATATGTTTATGGTGATTGCATATCTATTTCTCTCTTTCTTTTGTGAAAACCTAGCCATTTGGTAAATTTCCTTTTTTTATGTGATTTCAATTGTGGCTGAAGCACCAAGATCTTTTCCTAAAGTTCTTGGTTGTTCTAACCATTCAGAACAGTGAGTCTTTGCTTGTTTTCTCTTCTTGTCCCTATGCATTGCTCCACTTGTGGTTTTTTCTTTCTTGGCTTATGTTGGTTTTCTTGATTTCTTGGACTTTCCTTGTTGCGAATATTGAAGAATCTCTTTTTGGTTTTTTGAGTTGTTGTTTGCTGAAAGATTCTGCTAATGTACTGAATCAATTATTTGAGTTGTGTTTCATTTTTCTCATTTGAGTCCCACTATAAAAGAAGCATAGTTGGCTTGAGCACTTTGAAGCCCTATTGAGACTCATTTTTTTTTATTCCGGTTCTTGGGTAGTTTATGCTTGTCTTCTTGAAATATTTTTCTTCCATTATAAGTGAAAATCCCAAAAGACATTTGTGTTTTTCGTAGCTTTTTCTTTAAGTTTTCTTTTATGGTTTCATCATATATTTTGAAGATTTTTCATTTATTTCTAGTCTTTGGTTCTTAGCTTGATTTTGAAGGAAGTCTTTTTTTGATTTCTCTCTTTTATATTAAGTTCATTTTGGCATTCTTATGCATAGGTGTTCTGTTTGGAACTAGCCTTGTTTTTCTATCAAAAAGGGATCGAACCATTGTCTTTCTAGAGACTCTTTTTTGAGCATACAATTGGTAGTTTGCATTAAGTGCATTTGAGCATTTTTAGTATTTTTCATAGTTTTCTGGATCGTGTGAAGTATGAGTGTCTGAGAAGAAAAAACAAAGTTTTTTCTTAATTATTTTTGTAGAAACCATGTAGAGATCGCTTTTCATTGAAAGGAAACTCTTGCATTTGCATTTAACTAGGTTTTCATTGATTTCTTCTACGTCATCAAACACCATCAGTTTCACTTCCGTATACCCTTGACTTAACTAACAACCAATTTAAAACAAGAAATATAATAAAAAGCAACTAGAATTTTTGTATCGTTGTCATTAATCATACACCAACTAGCTAGGTTGTAGGGCCTTGGATTAGGTGAGTGGAGATTTAACTCTCCAAGGCCGCTCAAATTGTTAAACATAGAAAGTTTATTAAAGAGAAAAATGCAACACAATTAACTGGACTAGGAAATCTCTCCTCCAAAGATTTAAGTGCAAGGGATAATGCCCTTAGTTTTTTAATATTGACCTAAGACCGTTCCGCTGGGTTGTTAATACATATTGGTGCCCTTAGTTTCCTATCCTAGGGACCACACAAGTGACTGCGGTGGGGAATGCCAATGATACCTTAGACAAATGTTGCATCACTTCCATTAGTACTTCTAGAGGGTGCCCTTGCGAAGCTTTGGGACTTGCACTGGAAAAGGTTGTTGTTAGGAGGTTAGCGTAACTATTTCTGCTACCTTCACTAGTAGGTGTGGGGCATAATTACCCCAATCTATTTTCGGAAAGTCCTATTGTTTCGCTCTCTTGTATTCTGGTGGATTATCCTCATCACCGAGAGCAAAAATACCTGAGAGCTGCTTGTCTAGTTGTATCTTCGGAAATTTTTAGAGTGTGCTCTTTGCTCCTAGATTGTCTAGCTTCCTATATTTTTTTAGTCTAAAATTAATCTCTTAAAGTGGCTGACCGATCGCCTCGTCGATCGAGGAGGCTTCATGGGCTTTATCATGCGAGTGTTGATCCTTCTTCAAGAAGGCGTAGGAGTAACTCGATGGGTTATTTTCACCGAGTGGTTTCGAACGCAGCAGAAAGTGATCCTCCATTGGGGCTTTTTTTCTGTGGGTGGATCTAGTGACAGTGTTAGTATACAGAGGAGTGCTCCAATCATCTCTAGATTTTTATTTCCAATAAAAGAAGTTGAAATAGAGGAAGTCCCTCAGCTTGCTGAGTCTCTTCCATATCCTCTTCCTTCTAGTTTTCCTGACGTTCTTCGGTACATCGAGCCCCAGTCTCAAAGACCGGTTAGTCCTTTTCCATCATATCCCTTTCTTTCGATGGCCGCGACTGGGAACATAGTTTCGTCTGTGAACACTGAAAGTGTTCGGAATCCTCTTCCAGTTGAAGGAGGAGGAACTATTTCCATATTGACAATCACTTCTAGTGCTACTATGCTTGGCTCTAGAAACACCCAAGCACATGCTTCTCAATTTGGTAGCTTTTCTTATGGAATGCCCACTAGTGGAATTCCTTCTTTCTCCTTTTCTACTGCTTCAGATATCTCCACACCCATACCTTCTATGGCTAGTGGATCAAATTCGCTTCAAGGGTTCCCCTTTGGAAGTGGGAACATCCATCATTCAAACCCTTCCTTAGGATCTTTTCCTTTTACCTCTCAGAGTCAAGGTTTCACTCCTTTTTTTCGAGGTCAAAGCCCTAATGTCTTTTCGGGATGGAACCCTATTTTTACAATGTTAGGAGCGGGGGAGTCAGTTCTTTTCTAGTCAGCAAGGAAATGTTCCTTTCCCTTCATCGAGTAATTCTCAAGCTTTTTCTCCAGTTTCCAATGCTTGTAACCCTTACAAAGGGGCTTCTTCTCCATTCAATACCTCGGTTGGATGGAATGTTCCTACGTATAGTAACTCCATGTTGGGAGGGGGTCCTTCTCTGAATGTTGGGTCGCAAGGATTTTCTTATGGCCCAAAATTTTCTACGAACAACATCTGGCAACCTGGTGCCTCAACAAATCCAGGTTATCCTTTTCAGAATGTGGGGAATCCTTCCTATGGGGGATGGAATTCTCGGGCTTCTCCACACTTACCATTTCTGGCAACGTTAAACTTTCTAGATCTATCGAAATTGACTAACGATCCTATTCGGTATACTCTAGGCTGGCCTTCGATCCCCACCAACCTCCCCTCAGACATTCCAAATTTTGAATGGAGGATTGGCGAGGATCTGGTAGATCATATCACCACTTTCCATTTATAGTTTTCATTGAACTCCCTGATCGATGACTCGATTAGGTTGAGATTATTTCAATGAACCTTAACTGGAAATGCAGCTAAATGGTACATAGAATTAACTGGGGGTAGTTTTTATACTTTTGGAGAATTGGCTACCATGTTCTTAAATAATTTTTAGTTACCTGTCCGTTATGATGCCGAGACTGACCTCTTGGAAAATTTTCAGCAGGACAAGGCAACTCACATTTTTGACCATATTCAGGAATGGTGAAGAAGGAAGAGGCTCATTAAAGCCCAAATGCCAAATTAATTCCTTCTTGAACGGTTTTTGAAATCTTTATAGCCAGAAATTTCTAAGGATGTGTCCCTTTCAGGGGTATTTTCTGAGGAGAAGGCTATTTTTAGGGCTTAGCAGCTAGAACTGATTTATTCTCATTCTGGAATCCTTAATTAAATTTTTCCAAATGCTCCTCACTACAAATTCAACTTAGCCAAAACTAAACCTGGTCTTCACGGTGATGGGCTTATCGGTTCGATCGATAGCGTTACGAATAACCTTCTAAGTCAAGTACAACAGTTGTCTATGCAATCAACTTCTTCTAGTCAGGTTGTACCTTTAGTGTCAACTCCTTCGTAGTCCTTGGAAATTAATGTTGTTAAAACTTCTAAACCCAAAGTAAATCAGCAATCCGATGGGAAGATGAAAGTATGGAATAAAAAGAAAAAGGGAAAGGATGGGAAGGGAAATGCAAACAAATCCAACGATCATGTTGGAGAGGGTAAAAAGGATAATAAAAAGAAACTGAATCTTCCCTTCAAAGTATGCACTGGAGACCATATTACGCACCTTTTCCCTAAAATTCAAGATGTGCAGTGCTTGTCAACTCAACTAGGTTCTTCTAATTCCCAGGCTATGATGACAAACCCTTTTGCCCAAGGGCAACAATTACTTGCTCGCTTGAATCCAAATACTAGGGTTCCCTCTAGCGGCAGCCAGGAAGGGTAAAATACATGAAACATATACATGATGAGTGCTCACGTAGATATCACTACGAGATCTTGTGATTATGGCGAATTTGAGCCTTCAAAAGCTAAGGGTGCTCCTAATACTGCTGAGCAAATTCATATGATGAGGCTGACTGTCGAGCCTATAGCTGGGATGACGAAAGGGTCTTTGAAGTGTATGACGATCAATCCTAATGCCAAGGCTACCTAGAACTACTCAATTTTAGAAGATCTGGCTCAAAGTCCTTGTGCCATGTCAGCATTAGATGTGCTCCAGTCTTGTCATGCTCAGCAGAGTGCTTTTCTCACTTCTATTGGGGTTGTTGATCCAAATAATTCTCTGATGATCACATTTTACATGTCGAATTTTAAAAAGAGACTTCCTCATCATATGGCTTTCCACACTAGGACAACTTATAAAAAATTCAATATCTTTCGAACGGTTGTTGATGAGGGTGCTTCCACGTGTGTAATGTATCTTGCATGATGGAAGGGTATTGGATCTCTCGCAGTTGTTCCTTCAACCACTCTTCTGACTGTGTTTGATGGTCATTCTCATAGGCCGCATGGTATTGTTCTAGCTCTACTCATCTCTGTTGGGGGGGAAACTGTTAATATCGAAGTTAAGATAGTCAATGAAAGCTTAGACTATAACCTTTTGTTGGGGCGAAAATGGATCTATGAGATGGATATCATTGCATCCTCATTATTTTGTATTGTTTGTTTCCCTCATGAAGTGAGAATTGTCATAGTTGACCAACTGGATTGTTCTCCTATAGATCCGAATGCATCTTCTGACTCAACCATTCCTTTGGTGAAGGATACCAAGCAATGTGTTGAGAATCAGGGGGTTGGAATGCACACTTCCTTGATGGGTATTGTTGAGTCTCAAAAGTGTTTTCCATAGTCATACATATTTCCATTATGTCATAACCATTTAGCTCTTATTTCATAGCCATCTGACCTAAAACCCTACATCAAGTAACCATTTTCATAAATATATGGGTTAGGATCCTTGTCTTCCAAAGTTATTTATTTTATGTATTTAAAGTGAATTTATGATTAGAAACTAGAAAATTAACATAGTTTCATATATCTATATATGTGTTATGAGTTTTGTGACGTGTGTAGGTCAAAAGGAGACTTCTAGAAGACCCTTATGTGGCACTCTAAGGCCAAATTCAAATTTGGTTGGAGAAGATTATGGGATCAAGAGGATATGTGTCTCACTTCCTTGTTGTATTGAAACTCTAAGAGGATATGTGTCTCATTTCTTAGTTGTGTTGAAACTATAGAAAGACATGTGTCTTATCATTTCCTATTTTGATTGTAACTCTAGAGATGGAGGGAGAGATTCATGGACTCCCATTAATGAGATAACTCCTCATATTTTGTATAAATAGGAGAAGCTTTCTCCTATCATGGGTAATGAAAAAGTAGTGAAAAATAGGAGAAGGAGAGAAATGAATAGAGAGTCTTTTGTAACAAGGTTTAAGATGGAATGGGATGTAGATTTGTGAGGTTTTTCAATAAAGAAGTTCTTTGATGCTATTTTGATTACATCCTCAAGGAGCTAAGGATTACACCAAATTGGTAGCAGAGGGCCCCTGCTATCCAATGAGGCTTTTGCATGTTTTCTAGATAAGTTGTTTTCAATTCTGTTTTGTCATATTTCCTTACTTAGATTTCTTTCTGAAATCATAGCTTTTAGCATTATTTTTTTTCATTTGCTTAGATAAAGGATCCTCATGATATTTCAGTTAGTCTCTTTCTCAAGCTCTTACAAAACATCTTTATTAAATGAATGAGATTCAATTGTGATATTTTGAGTTATTAGCATTTCATTTTATATTATTTAGTTTTTAGTGTTTACATTATATTTCTTTAGGCAGAGTCAATAAGAGGGCCAGAAGCTTCTGGTTTCATCCTTTCTAGTAAAGGTGAAATAACCAGTAAAAGCCCCTATTGTCAATCTCTGTATAAGAAATATTTTGTTCACACAATTTTAGATTAGATTCCTCATTATACTGTAATTAGTCTCTTTCACAAGCTCTTCCAATAAACCTTTAATTCACGAATGGGACTAAGTTGTAGTATTGTGAGTTATTGATTGTTTTGCTTCATAGAAGATCCTTATCACATTATGATTAATCTCTTTCAAAAATCTCTTCCAATAAACCTTTAACTCATGAATGAGATTTATTTGTAATGTTATAAGTTGTTTCAGAATTTCATAGGAGATCCTTACTACATTATAGTAATTTTTTTCTCAAGCTCTTCCAACAAACCTTCATCAAATGAATGAGATTTCACTATAATGTTTTAAGTTATTGCAATTAGATTAAAATATCCTCATTATCTTACAACCATTCTTTTTCTTAAAAGCTCTTCCAACATATCAATATTAGATGAAAGAGATTTGGTTGTATTATGTTGAGTTAATTATCATTTTTGCAATTAGATTAAAAGATCCTCATTGTCTTACAACCATTCTTTTTCTTAAAATCTCTTCCAACATATTAGTATTAGATGAAGGATATTTGGTTGTATTATGTTGAGTTACATTTCATGTTCATTTGAAAGCTAGGATATCCATGGATTAAAATGTTCTGTTTTTCATCATTTTCCTAATTAGAGATAGAATTTACAATTAAACTCTGTTTTGAATCTAAGGTTTCTTTTTCTTTTCTTTTTGACATAGATTTGATTTCATCTGTTGAACATAGAGTAGCATACTAATTACTAAAAAGACAAAACCCCCAAAAAAACAATAAAAAAAAAACACATACAACGAAGTAAGGAAGAGGTCACTTAAGCACATATAGTGCACCACACTTCATCAGTTTACTAGCCCTGGTTGATAATTTATGTTAGCAATTTAGGACACTAAACTGACTACACAGGTACTTTTGATATTTCGCGTCCTTTGGTTCATATCAATGCTATTTCATCCTCCAGGGTTCCTATTCGGAGAGAGTTCTTCATAACTCATTATTTTTCGGACCCTTGGACCTTACCTTCTCCTACCTCCACATCAGAAGAAGGTCAAGTGGGTGGAATGGTATTTCCTATGTCTACAGCTGAGATTGCTTATAGCTCTATTTTTGACTCTACAGATTCCATTCTAGTTTCTCTTTGACTGGAGGAATTGGATAGAGAAGTCGCTCTGGCTTGGACTCTTAGTTCATCTTTGGCCTAGGATTTCCTTGATACCACCCTTCATCTGAAGAGGCCATGCTTGAAGCAATGAATAGTGTAGAGAGATAGTGGGATGATTTGCATCATCGGTCTTTCTTTTTACCCAACTTGCGTGAAGTTGAATCAAGTTTCTATAGCCCTCAGTCTTCTGGTCCTGTTCACCCAGTCCTGAACCTTTTAAAACCATCACAAGTTTTTGTTGAAGGGAACGTGGTTGTTATTTCTCCTACTACCCTGGTGAACATCTCCAGAGATCCCAACATCATAGAGAATGTCTTCATTGGAGCCGAGTGTTACCCTAAAGAGATTCAGACTTACACCGATCTCTTTCGAGAGTTTTAGGATGTCTTTTCTTGGTCTTATGAGGAAATGCCTGGTATAGATCCATCTATTGTCCGGCATGATATCAAGATATACGAAAATGCTAAGCTTATCAGGAAATATCTTCATCCAGTCAACCCTAGGAAGGCAACATCTATCGAAGCTAAGGTAGACAAGTTGCTCAAGGCAGGTTTCATTTACCCCATTCCTTTAACTGAGTGGGTTTCAAATCTAGTTCCAATGGACAAGAAACAAGGAATGATTCGAGTTTTCATCGATTTCTGAGACCTAAATAAAGCATGTCTTAAATATAATTACCCCACGCCATTTATAGATTAGATCATCGATGAGTGTGCGGGGAATGAGATTTTCTCCTTCATGGATGGTTTCTCTGGATATAATAAAATCACTATCTATCATAAAGATCGGCATATGACTGCATTTGTTTGTCCCTTGGGTACCTTTTCTTACAAGAAATTCCTTTTGGCCTCAAAAATGTTGGAGCTACTTTTCAGCGGGCCATGTATTACACCTTCCACAAAATCAAACATATTATCGAGGCATATTTGGATGATTTAGTTGTTTTTTATTGCAAGAAAATTGATCATCCTTCTCACCTCCATCAAGTTTCTGAACGATGTCGGTATTACAAAATCTGTTTGAATCTGGAAAAGTGTGTTTTCATTTTCACATTCGGTCAGTTGTTGGGATTCATTGTGTCTACAAAAGGGATTCAGGTAGATCTCTTCAAGGTTGAGGAAATACTTCAGTTGCCTCCCCCATATTCAATTCGTCAAATTCAAATTCTGCAAGGAAAAGGTAATTTCCTGAAGAGATTCATCATAAATTATGTTGATATTACAAAGGGATTTAAGAGATTATTAAAGAAAGGAGTTCCATTCTTTTGGGATCAATTTTCTCAACGCTCATTCGATGCTTTGAAAAAATAATTGACCTCTTCTCCTTTACTGAGTCCACCCGATTATAGCAAGGATTTCCTCTTGTACCTCATAGTAGTAGAATCTACCATTGGTATGGTTCTGGTTCAAGAAGACGATGCTATTTCTGAGCATGTTATATACTACCTTAGTTTAGGCTTGGTAGGTCTTGAAATTTGGTGTTCTCCGATAGAGAAACTTGCTTTAGCAACTGTCCATACTATGCAGTGGCTCACCCATTATATTCTCTTTTTCAAAACATATGTTTTGGCAACAGTAAATCCATGTCAATTTGTTCTCAGTAGGCAAGTGATTGGGGGAAAATACAATCGACGGATTGTGATTTTGCAAGAATTTTATCTTGAGTTTATGTCTGCCAAGTCCAAGAAATCATTCATTTTTGCAAAATTGATTTCTGCGTTTCCCTATAGAGAAGAGATTGTTTATGATGAATCATTTCCTAATGAACATATCTTTCTCATTTCTTCACAGAATCCTTGGTATGGGGATCTGATAGTTTATCTCCAGACGACGAAGTTTCCCTTGACTTTTTTGAAAGATGAGCACCGAAAGTTACGTCACTTAGCCAAAAGCTATTTGATTATTGGTGAAATTTTATATCATTGCGGGGTCGATTCGATCCTTAGACGCTACTTAACTCTCGAAGAAGTTGAGGTTGTGATGAATGATTGCCACAGTGTAGCCTGTGGTGGTCATTTATATGGGCTTGCTACAGCCCAAAAAATATTGCATGCAGGAAAATTTTGGCCTTTGATTTTAGAAGATTGTATTGTATTGGTCAAAAAGTGTCATTCGTGTCAAGTTTATACTCGAAATATGTGCGCTCGTCCAGCTCTGCTCTTTCGCGTCATCACTGTCAGCCCCTTTACAAAGTGGGGTATTGATTATACTACTTGTAACCCACCTTCAGCTAAAGTTCACAAGTACATTATCGTAGCTGTAGACTACTTCACCAAGTGGGTTGAGGCTATGCCTACTTTTGGGAATGACAGTGAGATAAAAACTCTTTTCCTCTTCAAGCAAGTCATTTCTCGCTTTGGTATCCCCAAAGAGATTGTCACTGACCATGGCAGTCACTTTCAGAACACCATGATGGCTGAATTGGATCTGAAATTAGTTTTCTGGCAGGAGCATTCGTCTCCTTACTATCCTCAGGCCAATGGGCAAGTTGATGCAGTGAACAAATCCTTGAAGACAATTCTTCAATGAATGATTGATAAAGCCAGATCCAATTGGCATATTATGTTGTATCCTGCACTTTGGGCGTACAGGATGTTAGTCCAAACTACAACTGGTTTTACTCTCTTTCATCTAGCTTCTGGGTTGGAATCTATATTTCCTATTGACTGTGAAATTTCCTCTCTTAAGATAGTTGTAGAGCTTCTTCCTGACACTTCCACTCTCAAAGAATTCCTTCTTCATTTATAACATCTCGATGAGCAGCATCAAGATGAAGCTATGATATATTAGGCACATAAGAAATGGGTAAAGCTTCAGTATGATAAAGAAACGATCAAACCTAGGGTTTTCTCTAAAGGTGACCTTGTCTTGGTTTATGCCCAAGAGAAGGATGCCTTGGGGGGAGGCAAGTTAAAATCTATGTGGTATGGCCCCTTTATCGTCAAAAAGGTCCTGAAGAAAGGAGCTTATGACTTTATTGACTTTGATGGAAACGAGTTGGCAAAGCCCAAAAATGGGATCTATTTGAAAAAGTATTATGCCTAGGCTTTGGCCTAGCATCTTGCTTTGTTGTATATATTTTTCTTTCTATACATATCTGAGTTTCTATTTTTGGTGTGATTTTGATGAATTTGATATAATTTGGCAGGTAATATTGGATGACATGAGTCACTTTGGTTTCACCGATGGTGCTAGTGGACATACCCGAAACTTGGCTTCCATAGCTTGGGTACTCCATTATCCATCTGGTCAGTTGTTAGTTTTAATAGGTGTCTGCATCGAACCTGCTTCAAACAACGTAGCAGAGTACACTGCAGTGGTCAATATACTTTCGGAGGCAATATCTTTGGGTGTTGATTCGTTAGTAGTTTTCTTGGATTCACAGCTGGTGCTTTCTTAGTTGAACAACACATATCGTATCTGAGACCCATTTTTACATAGATTTTTTTTTAGGGTACGTTTATTACAATGATCATTTCAATTTATCACATTCATTCATATTCCTCGAGCTGACAATTGGATGGAAGACTTATTGGCTAATCAAGCAATTTATTGGCATATAAATCATTCAATACATTAAAAAATATCAAATACACATACATTTGAGTCATCACATCATATAAATCGCTGTATATATATATATATATATATATCAGAGTGTTCAAAAATATATAAAATTTGGACCATCATGTCCTACAAAATTAGGGCTTAAGCTCGATCATGTCTATCATAAAAAAATATTACAATCATCCGATCATATCTATAATATACTCCTGATGTCCCTGGCCAACATTTGTGTTCCTATAGAACACAATGGCAGTCACTACACAACGGACTAACCGCACCCAGTCTCATGGTACTCCTACCACCCGTCTCTGGATCGCCTCTGGTAGGTCCTCGATAGCGGCCATAGGAACTTGGCGATTCAAGCTCTCCAAGTTCCTCTGTACTATATGGAGTGTCCTGCCAGGGTCTTCAGCATCTGACTTACCTCTGCGGCATTTGTGCCTTGGGTACCCCTCTGGCCTGACTAGTCCCATGTCTGCATCATGATCATCATAATTTTGTAACATTTAGTCCAATCAAAAACATTTTTTCATTTTCATACTTTGAAAAAATCATAAAAATCATATAATCAAAAATCAAAAATACAATCTCATCGATTGTGCCCCATGCTGTGCCAGGTGGAAGGACTAGATCTGGATCTGCACGAAAGTCCATCCTAGCATAGGGATAATCCTTCCATTGCGATGAATTTTTTCTTCCCACCATTGGAAGAACTCATCATCCCAAGTGGTTCGGGGAACTTCACTTCCCCCCCTAATCTCTTCATCAGATCTGCCCATTAGGCTATTCTTGGATCTCTAGGGCTATTGATAGTCTAGATGACCTTGGGTCGAAGCCCTGGGACCCTCTCGAAGAATAATGTCAGCAATATTGTACCATACCCAATATGTTTAGTATTTTCTTTTCGGATTGAATTCAATTTTTTTTTCTTATTTCTCAACAAGGTTGTGCACTAGTCAAAGAGATGAATTAGGCATTCCATTGATATGCTCATTTTTGTCCGTTAAGCGTGATATAGAGTGTTGGAATCATGATTGACGTTAGACCAAAAACATGAGAATTGGTCTTTTAATCGCGATTAGGATCCATGAGAAGCGGTTAAATAAGCAAAGGAAGCACACGAGACATTTTACCCAATATACATGTCTACTTTAATGTGGTGGGTGAGGGGTGAGCCCATTCTCTAAAAATCTTCCCCACAACGCAAGCCGGATGAGCTTTGAACTCGAGACCTATCGATCTGATACCACTTGTTGGAATATGATTGTCGTTAGACCAAAACACTATGAACGTGGTTTCCTCCGATGAGCCGGTGTTGGGATCCACAAGAGGTGGTTAGTCAATGTCACGAAACACACGAGGAGCGTTGAACCTAGTGTCTAACACAGAGAAGCTAATTACAAATTTTACTTGTGCTTATTTTTTGAATTTGAATAAGGCTATATAACCGTTTGGCTTGTAAGTGTTGGGCAAGGTATTTTTCAGGTGCACATTGTTGAATTCGAGATTTTTCTAGTTTTGCTTCAGATCCATGACTGCTAACCTATCATGGTAGGTATCTGATTTCGAACTGGCATATAGGTTAGGGAATCCACTTTCTGTTGCATTTTCCATACTAGCTTCCATTCTGATCACTTGCCATAGGGTCAATCCCATCATGTCATGAGTACTTAACCCATTTCACTCGTCGATTTTTTGATCATGACTTGGTGGTAGAGCCTTCCTTTACACGGGCTTCCTAGTTAGTTCCTCGCTAGCATTTTTCGCCCATGCTGCAATTCTTGAAGGCTTGGGATTCCTCTTTAGTCTCGCCATGTCTTATGCATTGAAGTTTCATTCTTCTTCTTCTTCACTATCATTTTCTGGCCATTACCCTAGAGGCTCCCTTATGTTGTCAAGTTGTATTACTGCATTGCATATTGACTACTTGTTTATCCTGGCCTTTAGCCGGCTTCATTTGGACTCAATTTTTAAGCCATATTTTGACCATGTATTTTTGTACAAGTTAACCATGAAATCACTTAGCTTTTGCAACTTGACACCTTTACCCATGGATGGAACATTCCTCTGAGTGTCACTTACCAGTTTTCTCCACCTTGCATTGAGCATAGGATTGTTCCTATCCCTGGAACTAGTGCATATATTTTACGACACTCTTTCTGTCCATTGTATCATAGCATTCCTTTATTCCTTTCCAGTCTTTGAATATGAAAAAGACAAAAAAATCAAATATTTTGAAAAAGAGCGGGAACAGGATATTTTTTCCATACTTGATGATAGCTACAGTTTCGGTTTTGTCGCCTTTGAACAAAGCACAAAAATCTAAGTGTTTTCTCCATTTGGGATGGTTTCATTTTTTTACTTAGGAGAAGCCATAACCATATTCCATGAGTTAGTACTCCCCCGCTTGGTTATCTCCTCCAATCATATAGAGGGTTTTTTTATGCCTCCTACATGACAAACTTATACAAAGTTATCATTTGCTACCATAGTCAACATGAGTCATGCTTTTGTTCAAGGGTATTTAACTTGAGTCGGCCTTTCTACAGCGTCTCTTGACTCATTTTTCAGTCAGCCTTCCCAGTCTTGTCGGTATCTTGTTCTATCACATGATATATTTGGTCATTTTCTCGTGTTGGTTTGAGAAGGTCTCCACTAACTTCTTGTTGGTAGGTTTGTCTCTTATTGACTACGAAATATTTCTCAGAGAGTAAACCTAGAGCTACACCGTGGCCCTCTTTAAATCGTTCATAGGTGACCTTGTGCTCAGCATTTGATCATCATCATGGGTCTTTAATGGTCGTTTCCTTGTGTTCGACTTTAGCTTACATTATCACACCTAGGATTAGGTACGATTGCACCTTGATTTCCATTTAGGCTAATAATGGATATCTGCTACTCTTTGTCAAATTTAATTATTGGTTGGTTCAGAGGGTTTCTATTATGTGTTAGCTTAATTTTGTGCATGCCAGAAACGTACTTCGAGTTGGTTACTTCACTTTACTTCGTCCGATTCCTTCCAAATCTTGCCTTGTGGGTTACACCTGCACTGGACTGATGTGGGATGCCTTAATGCGTTCCTTCCAGCAAATATTTTCCCATCAAATCTGACTCATTGCTCTGGGAATAAGTTCTAGGGTCATTTTGTCAGTACCTTAGGGTTTGTAGTCATCAGTGGCAAACTCTTCGCTATCTATAGTGAGGATACATCATTGCCTCCTGATTGATAGATTATTTCAAGTGTTCAACTTCAACTCATTCATTCACACTTGCTATATTGTACTGAGGCACCTTGACACTCATTATCATTATCGGTGGGTTGTCTCGCATTTGTTAACGGTATATATCAATGACCGATAATCAAACGATTTCTCACATGGTCGACTTCAGCTCATTTATTCCCATTATGTAGAATTGTGCCATGGTGATCGGTGAAGACCTCGGGTTTTCATTAGCAGTCTTTGGTTCACTTTGACAACTCCTTCAATTTTTTTCCAGTGACACCATCCACCCTTGTATGTTGCAATTTCATCACAACAACATCTTATATGTTGGCTCTCGAGTTGCGTGTTGTACGATTTGTTCCACCACTTATGATCTGGTACTTGGAGATTCAGTTGTCACTTTGTGTGATCATATATCTATTGTAGCATCATTGATCAGTCTTCTATATGTGATGCTTGGACTTGCACTTACGGGCAGTGATCAGATGATTCATTATGTACCCTACATTTGAGATATACTTGTATACATATTGGATATGCTCTATAATTCATATGTAGACATGCTTTTATTTCAATGAGCATGGGTATGCCCGCCTCAGACACGAGCTATCTTTCTGATGTCTCTCACTGGTTTTTTTGCAAGTTGAAATATAGTGATGTCCTCTCTAGTCCTCGCAAGGTTCTTTTTATTCACATAATACATTTCAGCCATCATGTACCCCTTATGACCTCATATATTAGGGGGCATCTGTTATAGCATCATTTATCACCAACATATACTTGATGACTTATACATTGGTCTTGGGCAACCCTTCCCTTCAGACTTGGACATATTTATCAAAAAATAGTTTCTTAAAACACATAATCGACTCTACCCAGACTTTTCCACGTATACACGCGAGTCCATACATAGAGAACCACATATCCATTTTTAAACATTAAAAAATATGTAATTTCCTTATTTATTAGGTGGGGTTTACAATTGTTCCTGTAACTTAACTACCCCAACCCATGGCCTAACTATTCTCAACTAAAAAAACTTAAAATCCCCTCAAGGGAATGGCCTAAGGAGGAGAGAGAGAAATATAGATATTATACATTGTTGGAGCCCTATCCAAGTCTGCTATATTCCCCATGCCTCCTACACTTCCCAGGTATTTTTAAGGGACCCTTGTTTCCTTGAGATGTTCACTCACCCTATGTGACATCCACTGTTCACTATTCTTGGAAGAAATCTTGAGAGGCTAGGGCTGGATGGATCCAGAGGACGGTATGCTCAAAGCCTGTTGTATATTTCAGGTGATCCCTCCATGTTTTTTTACTGTACATGTCATTAATAACATAAGTTTTATCTTGTTCATGATTTTTATGTGTCAATAATATTTTATACATGTGTAATGATCTTGAATTGTTCATTTAATATTGTTTTATGAGATTATGCATGATTTTCATTAACATTTAGAACATATATATGCTGTACAGCTAGGATTGTCTGCTTGTTCTTTTCTGGTTTACAGATTTCGAAGCACAAAGAGTTGTAGGGTGTTTGCACCCCACGGGATCTACTACAACCGAAGGATATATGGGTAAGGTCTGCAACCTATGGTTTCTGGTTTAAAACATAGAAATTGGTTAAGTGATTCCTTCATGTAATGGCATGCCCCCGATCTGTGAAGCTTTATCAACCCAAGACCTTATGGTAACATTACCCGAAACACCAAGCCTAGCTTAAGTACATCTAGGATATTATAAGAAAGAAATCCAGTCTCATTGGAGTACTTTTTCTTTATAAATCACTATTAAAGCTTAGCATCGCCACTTCAGATGAGGAGGATTCACTATAATAACCTCGAGTTAAATTTTTGTGTAATAAAGGATAATATAGTAAAACTAAGAGCAATTTCATGGGACACATATTAAAAAATAAATGTTTATAACACACTATACTTGGAATCAATTTCAATTTATTAATAGCTATGGAAATTGGAAAATTTGTTGGCATAGAAAAGATGAGATAATTGGAATTTAATTATAATAAATAAAGGAAAATAGGATAAAACAAAAGTGAAGAAACACATATTTTCATGCTAATAAAATTAGAAGGGAAATGAAGAAAAAGGAGACATAAATGATAAAATGGCATTAGAGGATCAGTTCACATATTTTCTCAATACCATATTTTGTATGTTCAGTTTTGCTCTCTCATTTCATCCTCCCTCTCATACACTCTTTCACACTTAGAGTATTCTTAGATAATTTTGGCATTCACTTGTATTTGGAGAAAGAAAAGCCAACGAAAGTAAGGATAAGTATGGATCAAAACATTCAACGTGAGGATTTTTTAGGTAACATGTTGCATGTGTGATTTCCTAGCTGAGGTGTGAATGCATGGTACATGCAATTTTTTTTTGGTTCAGTTGTTTTCATTGGCATGATTTTTTCCTAGTTTAAAAATGGTTTCAACCTTGCCTTTCCATTTCCTGGGTAACCATGGTGTCATGGGATTAATTGTTGGTTGAGTTTTGGATTTCCAAAAGGTTTTGGAATTAGATGAGGTGGTCTTAGGAAACTTCCCAAGGCTTGAGGCTGGAGAAGGTTTTCTTCAGGAAGCCCTTGATAGATGGGTGGTGACAGGAAAATTCCTCAAGGTATGGTCAATAAATTTCGAGGCATCGAGGCTCAGTTTGGTTTTGTGATCTCGGGACCAGATTAGGTGATATCACAATAGCTTTAGGGTGGAGGTTCTTTAACATATGGATACACTCATTTATTATTTCTCATCCCAGTTTTTCCATCACGTCAATGTGTGTGTGGGGTTGCTGGCCTAGGGGTGATATAATTTCTATACCATTTGAGGAGATCATCCTCTTTATTCTCTAATGTATTAATCATATCAATGAGAGGACGAACTATCAGGATAGAAGTATAGCACTATTCATGGTGATTTCCCTAACATACTAGAAAAATAAGCCTAGAGATGGGGTGACCATCATGCGTAGTTGGTGGCGTGATGGGGTACTACCATCGTAGTTCTTTTAATTCAAGGCAAGTGGCGACCACATGATTGGTCGTTTTACATAATGCACATGTTAGTCTTTCCTGAAGAGAGTGGTTGGGGGTAACTAAAGGTTCTCGGATTGGTCACTTCTCCAGCTGACAGGAAGAGGATGAACCTACTCGTCACATATTCCTGGGTTGTCGAGTTGTTCATAGATTATGAGTCTGTGCCATCTTCTCGGGAGAGGTGAAATATGGTTGATCGTATGCAAGCTAGTGCTATGCAGAATCTAGGTATGTAGTGACGATGGTGCACCGGGTGATTTCCCCCACATATCTGACATGAATACTGGGTGTTCATGTTAGTGTGATATACTACATGAATAGGATAACATCGCTGGAACACTTCCGGAGCTAGGCAATCGATGATGAAATGATCGCGCTCATCACAAAGTACACAATGCTCGATGGGAGGATGGGGTATGGCTGGTAGATGTTCAGGCGACTACCACTCCACCTACAGGTAAAGGATGGTGCAAGGTTCATCCCCAGATGAGTGAGTGGAGGGATCCTCTTGGTAGGATCACTCGATGACGTGTAAGGCGTCCCTATATCAAAGGATTTCTGGGCAATGATCAGTATATTGCCCATAATTGCTGTAGATAGCACATGCGTGATTGGTACACAATGCTTTGGCTTGACCTTTGGTGCCAGGTTCCTTTTTACGGGAACGCGGTGTCATGATCTCTATCGTAGAGCTCAAGAGCAGTTTTAATTTGTCTAGCATCGGGTAGATGTGGGTAGGGCATCCTACTACGTGACATATGGTGCAACCTGGAGATTCTCGTTGTGTGGTGGGAGTCTCCACCTTCTTTCCTCTTCTCTCAGTTTTATTAATCATAATCATTGGTTTTGTAATGGGAATTTCCTTTATAGAGATGTTTTCGACAGTTTCCTGAGCGGGCGGGGCCTCCTCAGGATTGAGGGGCACTAACCATGTTACAGTGATGTGTGTGGTTCTCTTCCCAGTAGGAGGAATGAGGTACCGAAATGGTATGAAAAAATATATCTTTGGTAACACAACCATGGCCAAGACCTCTTGGGATTTGAAGCTAGCTGGGGGGTAGAGGAAAGGGGTTTGGGAGGTGGCATATGCTAGAGAGGATGTCGTGGCTGAGGACTCAGTGTCATTACTGCTCTTATCCATGTCTTGACTAGCTTCGGTGCTTTATGTGGACATCATGCACACCGGAGCCCCTGTCACATCAGGTGATGACTCAAGTATGACAGGGGCATCTCCTAGGAATAACCCTAGGATGGACAATGGTTTGAATTGGCTGGGGCCATATTCTTGGTACCGTGAAAGCATCTCCATAGATGTGTCTACATAGGGTAGAATGACATCCATATTTTTTAGGGACCACTTTTCTCTATGCATCAATTGGTAAATAGTAACGATGCAATCCTCATGGGGGAAAAATCATAGTTTGGAAGACAGAGGAGATGATGGCTCACATGGGATACATATAACTCTGGCCAAGGAGTATATTGTAGTCTAATTGGGTGTCCAAGACTTCAATGTCTATAAGGACCATTTTTCTGGCTAAGCAGACCAAGACATTTTGGTAGAGACTGACTGGGGCAGAAGATTGACCATCATATTTTGTAAGCGTGATTTCTGATGGCTTCATTTCAGGAGACCCTAAATTCTGCTAAACGTTCTTCGACGTGATGCATGTGGATGCACCCTTGTCAATGATACATCGATGATTGGTAATGTTTTGGACTGACAATGGTATATGAAGGAAGCCTAGGTGTGGCTTTATCTAAAAAAAAATCCATTGTGCATGAATTAGCAGGGTCGATGGCGCCTAATACAGAAAGTAAGGATTTATGTTGCTTCGGGCATGACTGTAATACCTCCAAAGCTGACATAGTGGTGAGAGATTGAGCTAGATCATCCACAATGCTATAGTTATGGGTTGATTTGTAATAGTTTCCTTCTCGCCAAGTTGGTCCATTAGCCATCTTGGGCAAGGGTTCAATATGCATCTTTGATATGGTCAAAGGTGTTGTTGGTGCACTAGTACTGGCCCCTGATGCCTTGGTGTCTGGTGGGGTGTCGTAATTTCGATTCTGTTCTAGAAAAAACATTTTTTCACTAGTCATGTAGATTTCATGGCTATTTTTTATGGAATCTTCGGGAGTTTGTTGTTGTGTGCTAACTATCCCTTGATGGGGGAAGGGTTCTTGCATGACTGTTGTCTGCTGGGAGGATCCTCCCTATCCATGGTTACTTTGTAGCTTCTTCAACTTAGGGAGGTCAGGACAGTGGTGAGTATAATGGCCATACTCACCATAGATCGAGCAAGAGTGGTTTGTCTGAAGAATTGGCCTTTTTATCTTCCTCTGGGAGTTTCTTGGCTCCTGGTTATGATTTTGGTTGGATTTTCCTCCAGGCTGAGATCCCGAAGGGAATTGTTGACTTTTGCCCCATGTCCAGGATTTCCTTTAGGATTTTTTTTTTATTTTTTCTTAACCACATTAGGAGGATAACTTGGATTCTCCTAGTTATATAGCTGGCGTGGTTGGTTTTTGGAAGGTTGCACGAAGTTCACCTATTCATTATTCTACTTGGGCAGGTCTTGTGTTGGGGAATGAGCATAATGTAGTCCTTGGTTTGTAAATGCCTCTTGGGAGGATCTATTATGTCAGCATGTATATTTTCATACTAGGTCCCCTGAGCCGGAGGATAGGATCCTCCATGCTAATGGTGATACAATGATGCCCTACTAGTCAAATTTTGTGGAGGCATGTGATGAAATTGGTAGCTAGGTTGTGGTATGTTATATGTAGAATCATATGTGTAACCGGGGTATTGAACACTGCTTCTTGGGTGACTTTAGGTCAATAAACCAATTAAATCATATGAAAATTCGATGCGCCTAGAAATTCTTTGTAAGTATCCAGGCGTGGGCATTCGGCATGATATTTTAATATACCATGATTGTGTATAGATCAGCTCGAGTTGTTGGGCCTTACTGATGGCATGCTCTTTAGATATGGGCTTTTATTGCGCCACATATTTCGAAATCTATGCGATGAGATTTTTTATGAACAGGTCTAACAGAACTCGATCGTCAAGTTTGGCTTTGCACAAACTACGACGCTGCCGCCATTCGTGGAGATGGTTTGAGATATGGATGGAAGGGGTTTGCCTAAATTGGGTCAGTAATTCCATTCCGGAATCGTGTTGGATGGGTAACTGAAAATAGGTCAGGAATGCAGTAGCGCGGTCACTAAAGGTCCCATGTGTGGTAGAGGGTTGCTCCACATACCATTTTGCTACCACTCTAGTTAGAGTGCGTTGAAACAATCTTAGTGGAATAGTATCATCAACGATTCTATTTGACGAACACCATCAGTGGAATGTCATAACATGATTTCCAGGGTCTTCGACTTCCTTCCCTTCAAATTTTGGAATTTCTAAAGGGAGCTTCATGGGCATGGGAGGCCATATGGGTTTTTGTGCAATGGGTTCATTTCTTAACTTGGCTAAATCTGGTAGATTTAACGAAGCTAGAAAAGGTGACTGTGATGTTGTATCCTTTGTGACTTATGAAAAGAAAATGTTATGGTTAGGAATAGGGTTTGTCTGTGACATACACTGATGTGCATTCAACTACCTTCTAGAATGGGTAGCACTCCTCTGCCTACTAGGGGTTGCGGGAGGAGTGGTGTGCGGTGAAATTGTGGGAGTGCTCACTAGTGTGGCATTGGGAGATCGACTAAGGTTCCCAAATAAATTTTCCCCAGTAAAGGATGAACCAATAATGGTGACCATGTTCCGTCTTTGATTCCTAAATGGCGAAAGACCTGGAACCCCTTTAGATAATGTGGGGAGGTCAAAAAGATGTCTAGATCGATGAGGTCTCATTTGTTCCATTCTAGCGTCGAATAGGTATGGCATTGGAGAAATTTGAGAGGATAAAGATTATAATCAAAGAAAAATTCCAATCGCATACATAAAGAAAAGAAAAAATAAAATAAATTTTCCCTTTAGATTAATCCTATGTGATCAGTCAATCAAAAAAATATGGTTTCTTGTTTGTTTGTGTATGATACTAAAATCCTATAAGGCTTAATCGTCCTCACATGCGCAAATGTAACTGGGCCTTGATAAGATATCTTGTGAATGCTAGCACAACGTCCCAAAGGAACTAACGATGCCCCCATTTAACCAAAGAAAATCCACCAAGTTAGGGGTATAAGTCACCTAAAGGGAGAGGATGCCCTAATTTTTGCCACTAAGCACCACTATCCCACATGAGCGTTCGAGTCTTGGGCTTCTTGGTAGTTCAGCTAACAGTACCGAGTATTAATCAGGTCGGGTTTTATTTTCTGTGGGCTGATAGGTAGATTTGAATGTTCCCTAAATATTCTAATTCTATGTTAGAAGATGAAGAATGACCAAGGTGGCTTAATGGTTGCCTACCCCCTTGATCCTAACTTAGACTATAAATTCTTTTGTGGCCCTTGTGGGGAGAATTTAGTGAATTTTGTTAAGTTAGTTTTAGGTGTCTTTGCTTTGCTTAGTGTGTGGATGTGTGTGAGAAAAAAGTGAACAAGCACATATTTTGAATGTGTGGATATGCGATGATCCTTTTCAAAATCCCCTATTTAAAATATGTTCTATTGTTCCTTGCCCAAAAGAAAAACATGTGCGGATATGGGCCGCTTTCAATTTTTCCTAGTTAATATATGTGATAAACTATAGGGAGATGGTGAGTTGTGAATAGAGAGTGTTCATATTCTTGCCTAAGATCACCAGAGGTTGAAAAGGAAGCAGAGATTACTTGCTCTTCTATTGAGAATTTGATCCTAGTCCTGAAATCCTAGTGAAAAAAACTGAACTAAACTAATGACTTTTACACTAGAAAAAGGAACTAGATAAGCATGCGTGAACTTGGACCACTTACTTTGGCTCATTACCTAGGTGTTTTGGTACCTAAATTTGAAAAACATAAATTATTTCGGACTGCAAGTTAATTTTCCTCCTACTTAAACTATGTGTTAACTTTGCAAAAATCAACTTGAAACAAAACTAACAACTAGACTACTAAAAGCAGCTAAGACTGAGTTTTAGCAATTTTTGGGGCACCTCAACCAGTTCTTGCAGATGTATTATAGGATGCCAGTCACTCTTTAAAAGATAGAATTAGTGGAGAAAATTCCAATTCTGGTTTTTGTGTGCAAAAGGCCAAGACAGGGGCGATTTCTGCGTGTAGGTCACCTCTGAACGCACACCTGGGGTGCGCTTGTTTGTGAGAAATGTGCGCAATTTTCCTGTAGAGTAATTTTTGGGAGATCTTCTACTTCATTCTATCACTAGGGATGAACCGGGAACTGAAGGAGAGAGAGGGGGAAATTCCATCCCAACTCCACAACAAAGACGAAGGTCTCTGCAAAAAGGCACAACCACATAAACTTGGAAATAAAATTTAGTAGAGTCACAAATCCTATGTTGGTGTTTTTGGTGCACGAATGTATGAAATCACACTTGCTTAAGAGAGGTGGGTTTTCCCTCTTAATTTATTGGTCACAGGTAGAAAATAGATGGAGTCAAGCATGTTATTGGAACATGCTCAAACATAAACATACTAGATAGAGAAATAGTGTTCATATTCAAACATAAAAAATAAATTAAAACTAAAACAAATAACACAAAATCTCTAAATAGGGTCAAACAACTTCAATAATCCAAACATCGGTGCTTACATTTCTCTTATTGAGTGCTGCTAGGAAATGAGGATGAAATTTTAACCCACTTGCCAAGGGGCCCTTAGAACTAGGGGTTCTATGTCCTCATGCAAGGATGTATTTACTTCTAAGCTGCCTTGGCACAAAATCTCCCTCTCTCTACTACGGTGGACTAGAGTTGTTGGATGGCCAACAAGTGAGTACCCTGTATCTTCGCTCTAGATCACACACTGTTGGTATTTCTTAGGGAAATTCTGGCCAGCAGAACAATGTGCTCTCATGTTGTTCGTCTCTTGGTGGACATCTATAGAAAAATTCAAATCCTCCTTCCCTCTCTTGGTACATTGTGGATGGTGACCTAAGAGAGTGGGGTGATTCCATTGTTTGCCACATTTATTCCATTGTGTGCTCCCTTGAGGTACTAAGGAGGCTTGGATATTTTTTCTTAGGTGGCTTCAAGTGTGGAATCAATGTCCTGGAGTGTGCCTTGTAGTCTCGAAAAGTGACTTCCACCACTCCCAGGATTGCGCACATTTTTGAGTAAAAAGCGTGTAAAGGCACGCTTATTGAAGAATGTTGCGCACAAAGGCACTTCTGACTGGTTCTTTACTTGTGTAATTTGATTTTTCCTTTTAGACGTTAGATATTTTTAAATACTTTAGATTCTATAATGTCTTTTAGCCCTATAAATCCTTCGGCCTGACATCAAATAATGTCATCTTTGCTTGTCTGATTTTCCAGTGATAACACATGCTGTGTCTAGGGTGCGGTTATGGAGTGAGGTATGTGAAAAAGGGTTCCAGCTTAGCGATTGACCACATGAGGTGGTTTGTAGCCTCCTAAGTTGTCAATGGTCCCTACGGGATTTCAATTTTTGGTTGCATTGCAGGCACCACTTCCATATTTGGACCTTGGAGGTCGGTTCATATCAGAGTAGAAATCAACCTCAAATTTACCCTCAGAACTTGTAAAAGCGGGTAAATATGGGATGGTGGGTTACATATTGGTATCATAACTTCTAGGTTAAAATACTTAGACTAGCTGAGATAGATGTTATAGTTATTCATACACTGTAGTGGCTAGGGTTGCCATGTATATATTCAACCTTACAATTTGAGTTATGATGCATGATGTCAACAGGTTTATATGTTGGTGTCATTATATATATATATATATATATATATATATATATATATATATATATATATATATATATATTTGTGTGTGTATGTGTGTGTGTGTGTGTGTGTGTTTATGTAGGTTTTAACCCTATAGAAAAATTACCTGCAAACGAATTCTTAAAAATAGAAAATAAGTAATGGTGAGAACATAGATATAAGAGAACTATACACAAATGTTTTCCCCTGGATCCCAAAATCGAGAGTTCTAGATTGATTTTTATTTATATTCCTTTCAATATTATAATACATATATATACATGCCGAAGAATTCATAAACCCCAATCCATTAGCCCTGGATTAGAAAATAATTGTATTTTAATTGACCATATCTTCAAAATACCATGGATAGAAAACCATCATGCCAAAAACCATGTGAAAAAATCATGCACAACGAACAAGGGGGGCTATCGTCCCCCCTATGATACCCCCACACATCAGACTAGTCATGGAAAGAATATAACAGAGACCCAACGTTCTCCCACTTGTTTTTTTCTTTTCCACATAGGGGGTCATAGGAGATCTTAGTCATTAATCTAGCCCTACAATGCCCATTTCTTCTCTACACCAAGAAAACTTCTCATTGCTCACAGACTTCGTCAATGCATTTGTAACATTCTTCAAAGTGTCCACCTTTACCAAACACACCTTTTTGTCCTCAACCATATCCCTTAGAAAGTGATACTAAACATTAATATGCTTTTTGCTTTAATGATAAGTATGGTTCTTTGCCGATAAAATTACACTTTGGCTATCAAATTCTATCCTTATATCTCACTGTACCATCCCCATACTTGAACAAAATCTATGCAACCAAACTGCTTCCTTTCTTACATGAGTGGTTTCCATGTATTCAATCTCTGTATTTGAAAGACAACTACAAACCATCGTTTGGTCATCCAACTAAATTCTCCTCCAAATAGGTTAAACACATACCCACTTGTAGATATTCTATAGTCTAGATCTGCAACCCAATCTGCATTAACAAAGCCAAGGATGTCCAAAATTTTTTCCAATCTTGGACATCATTTGTAACAAAGACCATAATCACTAGTGCCACACAAATATCTAAAAACCTGATTCACTGCTATCAAATGCTCCTTCCATGGTTTTGACATAAACCTGCTCAATACTCCCACTGCATCTGCAATGCCTGGCCTAGTACAGACCATTGCATACATCAGGCTACCCACTGCATTTGCATATGGAACACGAGACTTGTATTCTTCCTCTTCTTTTGTCTTGGGACACTATTTAGAAAAATAACTTACACCTATAGGAAAATGAACCTTCACAAGTTTACTCTCTTTCATATTAAACCTATGCACTATTGTCTTGACCTACTTCCTCTGGTTCAATGAGAGCTTCCTCTTTTCCCAATATCGTTTAATTTACATCCCCAAATTATATAGTTTGTTGCACCAAGATCCTTGATATTGAACTTGGAGGATAATTTCGTCTTCAAATCCTAGATAATATCTTTGTCATGTCCAATAAACAACATGTCATCCACATACAAGACAAAATAAATAACTCGATCACCAATTAGTTGAAAATATACACAGTGATCCGCTTTTCTTCTGGTGAAGCCAAGTCCCCGTATATATGTATCAAATTTTTTATACCACTTCCTTGGTGACTATTTTAACCCATAAATCATATTTTTTAACTTGCATATGTGTTCTTTCTTACCCTTCACCACAAACCCTTCAAGTTGCTTCATGTAAATATCCTCTTCTTGATCCATGTGCATAAATGTTGTCTTCACATCCATATATTCTACCTCAAAATAAAATGCAATAGTAACATATACAAGTAATCTAATAGAAGCTACCTTGGCAACATGAGAAAAAATATCACCAAAATCAATTCCTGACACTCGGGAATAACTGGTTTCTACCAACGGAGCTTTATATTTCTCCACCTTTCCTTTTGAATTCATATTCTTACTAAGCACTTATTTTGTACCAACGGGTTGGCTTTGAGCTGGCAACTCCAGTAGAGCACATGCCTCATTTTTGTGCCGGGATGCCATTTCATCAACCATGGACTCCTTCTAGATTTTTCCATCATCTGAATCCACTTCCTCCTTGATAGTTCTGGGATCATAATTAGTGATAGATAAATAAAAATTTGAACAGAAAGGATATGGTCTATACCTTTTTGGTTTCCTTCTTTCATGAACTCATATTCTGAAAGTCGAAGTTTGAGGCTCTTCCTCTTCTGATTCATGCTCTGCTGTAGAGTTTGATTATTCCTCCTTTAGCTTAAACTCTATATTCTAAGGTTCATTTGGTAGGAATCCATGTTTAATAACATATTTCACCTCTCTAAAAACCACATCTCAACTGTACACAACCTTCATTGTTTCTGCGTTCCAAATATTATGACCTTTTAAACCATCCTTATACCCAATAAATATGCACCTTTTAGAATTATTATCCAATTTGGTTCTTTTCTCCTTTGGAACATGTAAATATGCATCACATCCAAATACCCTTAGATGTGAAAGATATGGCTTATTACCATTCCATTCCTCATGTGGAATCCTATCCTCCAACACTAGTGTCCATCGCCTCTACCCAAAACTCATGTCCTAACTTGACACCACTGAGCATCCTTCTTGCCATTTCCATCAACGTCATTTTCATTCCTTCTGCTACTCCATTTTGCAAAGGTGTTTATGGAGTAGTATTTTTCCATGCTATACCACACTTCTTAGAGAAATATTCAAATTCCTTCTTGCAGAACTCTCCACCATTATCTATCCTCAACACCTTTATCTTCTTTTCTGTCTGGTTTTCCAGCAGAGCCTTGAATTTTTTAAAATTTTCAATGACTTCATGTTTCATCTATGGGAAATATATACATTTATTTCTTGTGAATTCATCTAAAAATGACACATAGTACACAAAATTACGTAGTTATGGAACCGACACAAGTCCAAACACATCACTCTGCACAAGCTCTAATATCCCTTTCACCCTCTTAACACCGGAGGGGAAACTCACCCGATTCTGATTCCCATATACCCAATGTTCATAAAAATCGAAATCCATATAAAAATTAGACATACCTTCTACCAAGTTTTATTGAAGGCCCTTATCTTCAATATGTCCAATCCTTTGATATTACAACATGGTCTTTTATCCATACACCACAAGGTTTTCAACTCTAGTTTCAAGAACCACATAACCATTGCACCCATCAATAATAGTGTTACCCAGAAGCTTCTACAAAGTTCTATTCCAAAATCCTTGCATCAGTTACAGTTCTCCCTAAACCATCTTGCAGGGATCCTTCTCGATTTTTTTTTTTTACACTTGCATCATCCATCTTCCTTACATCAATCATATTTCTTTCCAATGTAGGAATATGCAAAACACCAAGAAGTGTTATAATCCTTCCACCTTCCAAATTAAGCTTGAATTTTAAACGTCCAATGATTATTTCATTCCTCTCATCCCTTAGGATGAAATTAGTACCATCATATTGTCATACTCATAGAACCACTCCCTATGGGGAGTGAAGTGAAAGGATGCACCTGAGTCAATCGACCATGCATGATGATGTACATATGTACTTGAAGAAGAATCGAAGTATGCATTCCCACCTTCATGTGAGGTGGCTTTCACCTCTATAGAAGGAGCATCATCAGATCCCTTTCCTTTCTTAAGAGCTTTAGATCTACAATCCTTTTTTAAGTGCCCTTCCTTTCCACATTTCCAGCACATATTTACAAGTTTTCTTGGAGATTTTTATATTCCTATATATTTATATTTCCCACTTGAGGAATTATTTGTGTTTATGTTCTACGACCATCCTTTTCCAGACATGGAATGTCCATTTTGGCCCTATAAATTTTTATGTCTCATATTCTCTGAAAAAAACGATGAGACAATTTCATCAAACTTTAAGGTAGTTGTGTTGATACCTATTCCAACAAATAGACTATACCACGAATCTGGTAGAGAAAATAAAAAACAGATGCACTTACCTTCATCTATAATTTTAATATCAATAGATGACTACTGGCTTACCACAAATATTGAAGGAGTTCTGATGCTTTGTCATTGGTTCTCCATCCTTCATGCTCAAGTTATATAACTTTTTCCGTAGGAAATTTTGTTAACCACACACTTATATTGCTACAAAGTCCCTAACTTATCTCACAAATAATTTGATGTAGCTTCCCTAGGTACATTCAACAATATCGAATCTGAGATACACAACTGTATTGTGCTACTTTCTTTTCGATCCAACTTCACCTAGTATTCATATGGCATTGGCATTGGTTTAATATCCTAATATACTTTGATCTAGTGATCTTTATCCACCAACAGATACTCCATATTGAGCATCCAAAACTCAAAACCATGACCATTAAATTTTTTTATCTCTATCTTTCCATTGCTCACCATCTTCTTTCATTGCAAGAATTGATCTTGTAGATATCCCACTAAATAGGGTCTACCACAGGCCCGAGAAAAAAACCTCAAAAAGCCTAAAGGCATCCCCTTGAAGTCGAAACAACTATGATACCAAATGTAGGTTTTGAGCCTGTAGAGAAATTACCTGTAAACTAATTCTTAAAAACCAAAAAATAAAGAATGACAATAACATAAACATAAAACACATATACACATATTTTCCCCTGCATCCCAAAATAGGGACTACCAGATTGATTTTTCATTATATTTCTATGTATTTTACAATACATATATATACCTTCCAAATCATTCATAAACCTAAATCCATTAACCTTGTATTAGAACATAATCACAGTTCCCTTGACTAGATCTAGAAAATACCAGGGAGAGAAAACCATCATGCCCAAATCCATGTTCAAAACCCATGCAAAAAACCATAGGTAGGTCAGCACACCTAAAATAGGGTACAAAAAATTTATCTCAGGGCTCTTCCTTGTACCAAATGTACAGGGGCTACCACCCCCCTAGAAACCCCTCGATAGGGGGGGGATTCCGCCCCCCTGTGACCCCCTTGCTATGCCCTGCACAACGAACAAGGAGGACTATCTACCACCATGTGACCCCCCCATGCATGTGACTAGTCATGGAAAGAATATAACACACACCTAACAATGTGTATGGATGTATGTGAATCATGTTAATATAAACTTATTTTTGCAGAAGAGATAGCCTCCTCTAAACTTCACTAAGGTATGATTTTGATTATGCCTATATTTGGTTTATATAACATGGTATGTTTGCAGGAATAAGAAGATAATATATGAAGAGCATAATGTTGGATTACAATTCACGTAACTCTCCTTATAGATCAAATAAGTAGAAATGATATGAGCACTTTCCTAATATATTAGATAGATTGAGAAGTTTGAAGGAAGAAATCAAAATCTGCAAGGTAGACAATAACGAGATAATTGAGTCATAGAAAAGGTTTTCGAAAGCTTGAGAAAATAAAGTCTAGGATAATGTAGTGATCCTTCAGAGCCTATAAAATTTGCAGAGAAAAGGAATATCATAGATCAGTAATGGTTACGAGGAAAGGACTAATGGGGAATATGGTAAAAGGTATCCATTAAGATACGTGTTGGACAAGTATGACATAGTCAGAGGTGGTAGATGGTTGGATACACTTGACAGGAATGGTAGTGCTTATGGGTTCTATTCTAGTTTTGGTTCATAGATACATCATTTTCATCACGACCATCATCCTTATAGGAGGAGTGAGAAGAAGTGATAGTTTTTAAACGAGTTCAATAAATACAAGCCTCCTATGTTTGATGGAGAGATGAAGAAACTAGAAGATGCAGAAGAATGGATTCTTGGGATGAAGAAAATTTTCAAACTTCATGATTATATAGAGAATATGAAAGTCAATATATCTATTTTTAATCTCAAAGGAAATGAAAATATTTGGTGGGAAGATGTAAATAATTTAAGAGGAATCAAGGTATAAGAGTTTATATGGAATGAGTTTAAAAGAATCTTCAGTAATAATTACTTGTGTTAGAGATACTATGATGGAAAAGCTAAGGATTTCTATGAGTTAAAGATTGGTTTCTTGATAAATAAAGAGTACAAGAATAAGTTTCTGGAGTTGCTGAGGTATATTCCTTTCTTCAAGGATGAGAAGGAAAAGATCCAAATGTTTATCATGGGATTTCCTTTAACATTCAAGGATAGGATTGAGTATGATGAGCCTTGGTCACTATATGAAGTCATGAGTCATTGGTAAATTGAAGCACTATTATGAGTTGTCAAAGTGCAAGTCTAAGCCTAAGTGTGATTGGAAAGGGAGTGAGAATTATAAAGGAAAATGGCCTCAAAATTTTTAGAATGTAGATGAGAAAAAAAATGTGGGTCTTACAATAACTTTAATGAAATTGCAAAAGGACCTGGATCTCACCCTGGAAAGAAAAAAAATATAGGTAATCTTAGAGAACCATTACAGTTTTGGATTTTTGGCAAGGACCATCATAATAATGATTTTACATTGTACCAGGATGGAAGGCCTCCGATTTACATTTCTTAATAGGTGCATACATTCTGGGATGTTGGGCATAGAATTCCTTGGATCCATGGAGAACTTGATAAAACATAGGCATATCATCAAGAATCCATTATTCAGATGGAAGGTAATATTTGTAATAAATTTGTTTCCATTTTCATTCATCACGGATCTAATTATAGTTATGTTATTACTGACCTAGTGGACAAGTGTGGCTTGAATAAAGAAGTGGATGCAGAGCCTTGGTTGGTGTAATTAGATATGTTAATGTCAATTTTTGCATCTTGCCACCAATGATCAAATGGACTCTTATCGTGTCTTGTTAGGGTCCCATTGTCAATTTTTTTTCATTCCATTAGGTCATCATGCACAAATTTGGTCAGTGGATTTAGATCTGGGTTGGCTTTTACTACTTACAAAATTTTACTAGTTGTTGGCTCATTTAACCTCTTAGCTGAGTGTATCATCATTCAGAAGTTTTCATCATCATTACAATCATCTCTATCATGGTTTCACTCGGTCTAGAGTCTCCATTAGGTTTTTAGGGTTGCAAGGTCATCAAATCATCATTCCATGCATAAAGTCTAGCAAGTGGAGGAGTGAAAATAAATTAATTTCATCAATAAATTTGATTTCAAATAATAATGTAATTTTATCTTCCTAATTTGTAATAAGTACTTCATATTTCCAAGTAGCTATAAATTCTCAAGTTCCACCAGCAAATGTTCAAGGTTCCAAGAAGAAATTTAGTGTCCCAAAGCCACCAAAAGTTCAAAAGAAAGAAATTCGTGCAAGAAAAGTATATGTGGGGCCCATCATCAATCAAAAGGATCAAGATGACAAGCTCACTATGAATGAGAGGATTTTTATAGGAGAGTTTCTATACTTCTGGAGTACTCTTGGGAAAATTCATTTTCTATGTCATAGAGTATGCAAATGAACTTCCTGATGAGTCAAATGATAACTAGACAGAAAGATATTTCCAATGAGATATCATGAGCTCACCTTGGAGTTCACAAAGGCGTCCCCAAGTGGTCTACAATCTCACGCTGTGATTTTCCTTAGCCATGCTGCATTGTTTTGACCAGTCTTGGGAGAATTGATTTTTTAGGGGCTATACTTGATTATTTTCGGTGCTTGAGGGGTCCATTGTGTAGAATACAGAGAGATATTTCCAATGATCTATCATAAGCACAATTTTTAGTTCAATAAGACCTCCAAAAGTGGTCTTAAATCTCACACTGTGATTTTCTCAGGGGCATGCTGCACTTTTCCTTATGGCGCTGCGCTTTTTGACCATTTTTGGGAAAAATGGATTCTAGGCGCTTAACTCCATCATTTTCAGTGCTTAAGGACACTTTGGAAAACTAGCCAGGAACATATTTCCAATGAGATATATTGAGCTGAATTTGGACTTCAGCAAGGAGTCAAAAATGATCTTGAAGTACACATTGCGCTTTTTACACTCACGTTGCGCTTTTTCCAGTTTGCCTGTTATCTTCATAATTTCAAGTTTTTATCAGTTGGATGATAAATTTCATGAACTTTTACTAATGTAAACTTGTAAATATAATGTAATTATGTCTTTTATATTTAATTAAGGTAGATAAATCAAGAAAATTGTATTTTTGGGAGATTTTCTTGACGTCGCTAGTCATTAGGATTCTAGTTGAGTATTTTGGGAAACAACTCCACAAATCATGGATTCGACCCATGAGAGTGGGAGAAGTTTGTTTTGGTATACATATTTCAGTTTTGTTTGTCATTGCAAGGGTTGGATTTTGTGTAATTTATCTTTGAACACTACTACACTCAGTCATTTTTGGCAAGAACTAATAGACATAGTTGCATCTATTATGGTGGGATTCATGTGGTATGTGTTTTAACAGTGTGGAATCTTATGTTTTAATATGTTTGAATGTATTATTCCTTCCATATTCATGTCCATATCTTAATGTGATTGATTTCTAATTTAGATATGAAAAATTCATTATTTTGATTCTCTGGTTTGGAGAAATTATCATAGTTTTGTTTCACTTTATTGAGATAAAATAATTCATGATTTCCATGTTATTTTTGAAACCCTAGAAGTCTCTCATACTCACCAAGATACCTGAAAGTGGTAAGTGCGTATCTACCTTTCCCCTTCACATCTCTGCAAGTCTAATTTTCAGTGCTCTAACCTAGTATTTTCTAGACCTAATTCACTATCTAGCACCCAAAATAAATCAATCAAACCCTAGAGCCTACTATACCTAGCCTAAAAAAATCATTATCCAATCTATTTTGTTGTGATCTCATGGAGAGGTCCCTCTCTTTCCTAGTAGGGCTAGGTACTATGTCAAAGTGGTCTGTGGTTACCTTTCTTGGTTTCCTTCTCAGCCTTTGGAGATCCGATGGAGTGATAACATCTTGGCAACCATACTATGGAACAAGGTGATAGATATTCCTCGGGAAGGAATGAAAAGGATCAGGTCTGATTGTTGATGGTGAACAACGGTCATGTACAAAGAAGGTTGTGTATCATTCTCCTATCGACTCCAATGTCGAAAAATCCAAAGGTTCATAGTTTTCATGGTGACTCCACTTTTAAAGAACCAATAGTCTGAAGAAATTCTTGGTGAATTTATTGTTTTCAAAATGGATTCAACTACTTGAAGGTATGCTCCTATGAATCGAGCTCATATTCCTAGTTTCCCGAATCATATTCCTTGTATAGTGTTATCACCCTAGTAATTTCATAGGTTGTGGGATTTGATTTTTGAGTTAAAGAACACCAGGGGTAACCACAAACGTACTTGGAACAATAGGATCTAGCCTTCCTATCATTCAGAGAGGGCTCTCTCTTTAAGATTTATCTTTGTTTTTTTATTTATGTTTTAGGTTAGTTATGATAGAACAATTGGTTTTGTTTTAAAGATTTTTGTGGGAAACAATCACTTAGATGTAAACTAGAGAAAAATATACCTGTCCATTGGGCTATGGAGTCTAAATCTAGATGGCAGTACTAGAAGTCAAGGCAAAAAAGGTACAAATGTATTCAGGTAAAGATAGATAGCCCTCAGAGATTTGGGAAAAGTGTTTTTTGTGAAATGGTATGATTAGGATAAAGGCTATGAGAGATCCTTTGATCCAGATAGTCGAAGAAGGAGGCAGGGGTCAAACGGGAGTAGGAGCAATTAAGAATTCCTAACACTGGAAATCAGCAGAAAACATTTAAATGGTAACTAGTTAAAAAAAAGGAGTAAAGGACTAGCCTCTAGTAATATTAGTAGTTACTCATTAATATTGAACAAACATATATAATGGAATTCATGAAACTCAAGAAAGAAAACAGTGATAAGAAGAATGTACTTTACTCATCGAAATATCACAAGGATCCTGAATTATGATGCCAGTTTAGCTTTGTACAATATGCTACTTCGAAATCAACACATGAGAGCCTCCAATGTATCAGCAAAAGGTCTATAGTAATCTTAGCAATTTTATTCCACACATAACACTTCCAATACAAAAGTATTTATACAAAATGTTGTTTACAAATATCCTAGAGAAATGTAGGAATATCTTTAGGAAATATAAAATATCTTTACAAAATAAGTGGGACAACTACTTAACAAATTAGCAAGCTGTCCTCTTATCCAAAATATATAGAACTACTTTATCTAATCAAGTAGCTTTGAATGATTTGATGTCCTGCTTTTTTGGCTGTTTAGAAAATATCTTTGTTTGAGTTGCCTTGGCTGACACACTTTCTTATGATACTCCTTTAACATTTCTTCTTTAAACACTGATACAGTTTGACTGATATTTCACTCTTTACTACTAAAAAATATATTTTACTGTACTAAAATATCAACTGACTGTCTCTTTTTTTCACTGTTTATGTTTGTGCATTTTTCTTCACTTTTTTATCTTGTCACTATTACATTAAATCTGTGTATTCTTGCCATTGCTTTGCATTTGGAATTTTCACATTTTTTAGCTTTCTAAAGTTCTCATCGGCATCTATGTACTTGGCAAAGGTAGGTTTGAAAATAGAAATATTCCTAATCTCATGCTGCAAAGAAAACAAGTCTTCAAAATATTGAAGGATGACCTTTCCTATAGAAGTTCCCAGTGGCAATGGTTTATTAACTTATTCTTTTGCAAACTCCCTTATATTCTTCTCATAATCTTTTTGGGGCATTCGTTTCTCATTAAATACATGAATGTCTGGCAAGCCCTTCTTTCTCAAGTTTGTATACTTCACCATAAACTTTGTTATGGACATATTCATTATTCCACACTTCTCTTCTAAGTTGTTCATCAAATTTTTCTTGTTCACAACCTTCTTGATTTGTAATATTGTTTCAATTCTGTCCTGTACCTGAAACTCTTCCAACTCTTCTCTGTTTTTAATGTTTAAGAAATTAATGAGTTTTAAAGCCTGTGATGGCTTATCAGCTAACTCATCCTTAGTTTTTTGAATCTCAATTTGGGCTGCTAACAGTAAGTCTCTCTGTTCATAGATGACCTGAATTGAAGGCCATTGAAAATGTATGGCTTCAATAATATTTGTCCAAAGATGATTCTTGAAGTAGGAAATCTGTTTCATAAATCTTAACTCTTTTTCTAAATTCTTTATTTGTTCTTCAAGTCTTATCGCCTTCTGCTCATGGTTTTTAGTATTTATCAGTGCTATTTTGTTGGAGGCTTAAAGACTTTGAATTGTCTTCTTTAAGCTATTTATTTCATTGGTTTTCAAGGACATTTCTTCCATAGCTTTCACTATTTGACTTGCTCCATCTGTTTGTTGTACCTGTTTTGTTGAAGAATCTGTGGTTGATGTAGTAGCTGAATGCATTGGCACTGCAGTTGCCAATGGCTCATTAGGTGCTAATTTTTATCCTAAAGTAGAAACCACAACTGAGTTAATTACTAGTATAATAGTAGGAATAATTGGATCTTAAATTTCCTTTATGGTTTCTTTCTCCTTAACAAGTTCATCCATTTGAGTCTCCATTTATTTAATCTGAGAAGTTAACTTGAGGATCAACTGCATCATTTACTCTTTTTCTATTTGATCCTGAAGTATTTATTTGTTCTATGGGTGCTCACTTTGAGGTAGCTTCAACTGTTTCCTCAAAGCTTCAATATCATCATTTTTCATTTTAATCAAAACTTCACCAGCCTTCACATTTGAGGGATCAATTTCTACCTAAAAAACTAAGTCTTCTAAGGCCTTAATCCTTAGATCTTTGGCATAAAGGTATCCCTTATCTAGTTTCATTTGATCCTGCATGTTAATAATGGTATTCCACAACTTAGTAGCACTCATAGCCTTTGTCAGCACAATTGAATATAGCATTTCAAAACTGTGTCTATGGAATTCTATTTGGTCAAGATCATGAATGTTTTCAGTATCTACCTCAAAATCCATCTTTTTTTTATCTACTACTGTCTTTGGTGTTGAAGTAGTTGGCTGCAGGAATGACATAATCATTTTGTTTGTGGAATAGTCAGAGGCTGTCAGTAGCCTGCTCTGATTCCCTAGTTTTTGTTTAAGAAACTAAGAGTAAATGACAGATTTGATTTCTTCATTCTTTTTCTTGATTTGCTTGTACTTTTCTTTGATATCTAAGTCTTTTTCCTTAGCTGTCTGTGAGGAAGAAGCATCCATATTTTGGGATTTTTAAATCATCTAAGTATCTTTTTCTTTAGCTATTGTTTGTTCCTTTTCAATCTCTACTCGAGTCTCATTAACTATCATTGTGGCTTCATCATTGTTTACCTCAGGCTCATTTGTATCCTCAACATCAATTATTTTTTCTTTTCCTATGGAACTGAATTTGAGCCTTTTTTTGTAAATCAACTTGAATTTTGTCTCTGTGGTGGTCTCAGTTGTATAAGTTCCTTCATCTCTACCTCTTTTTGTTGAAGTTTCAGGCTATTTTGCAACTACCATAGCTTGTGTAGTATCCATTTTTTCTGTTGGCTCTGCATTGACTGTTGTATCTATCAGAGTTTTCTCTATCCATTCTACCTGATTTGAAAACTTCTAAATTTCTGGCTTAGGTTCATGTATAAATGGTGTAAGTTTGCATTTAAATCTTAAATTACTCAATATCCCTTGAGGATCATAATTGCACAGAAAACTCTCCTGAAATTTAAATCCTGCTAACATCTTGGTGATTTCCTTTTCTGCTTCTCTGTTATTGATGATAAAAGGCCCAATTTGATTTTTAAGCTTGAATTGGGTCTTTTTCCTGGAAGCTAAGAAGTTGATGGAGTCATAATTTAGAATTTGCCTTAAGTATTCCAATGCAAAAACACTCATGCATATGTATTTTGGCAACTTATAAGGTAATACATTTGGGCCAAAAATTCTTATCTCTGTGTGTTTTTCATAAAGAAACCAGTCTCCCATGTTATTTTTTTTTTATAACTGTAATATTTTTTTCACGTCTTCATTTACTCTAGGCTACTCTACTTTGTATAATATATTCATTGCTGGTTGGAGGAATAGGTCTGAAAAATCTGTATAACTTAACTCATTGCCTTCTTTCCTCAGTAAAGAAGTCCAAAAGATGATAGACAGAGGTTGGCCCTCTATTTCCATTTTTTGCAATGAAATTGGAAAATTGTATTCTTGGAAGAACATAAACAAATGAAATAAGTATGATGAGTACCTAAACACCCCTTTAGTGGGAATTTGGTCAATTGGTGATGAATGCTATCAACTATGAAATTGGCATAATAAAAAATGAGTGCAGGAGGGTTGAGCTGGAGATAAAGTGGATAGGAAGCCAATAATGGATTCATCAGTGAATCCATCTATGAAATATCCCAGTATAAAAGATAACATGGAAATAATATGCCTTGACCCTTCACGAAATTTGGCAGTTGAATAAGGAGGGTTCAATTTAGGGATGTCAACATGAGCAGGCATAAAGTTCTGAAATATCATAAACCTCTTTGGGAAATCTATGCTTAAGTATAACTAGGTTAAATATTCAATAGAAAGGGGAACTAAATTGGGATCAGATGGTAACTGTAGCATTTAATTTATGGATTCAACTGTGATTGTAAAAAGGACCTCGCTGTCTGCATTAAAAATACTTATTTGTTCTAGTACATAATGATTTTGACACAGTCTGACAAGGTCCTGGCCAGGATGAGTCAAAGGAACTACATATTGGGGAAAATGTGTCTCCCAGATAGGCATTTCATCTTTATCAAGGTATTTATCATAGCACCAATTGTGGATTTCCAAAAGGTTAAATTCTATCATAGGGTCAGCAATATTGTAATCCATATTAGTTAATGGAATGGTTTCATTAGTAGGTACTGGTGGCTGAAGTGGATTTACAGACATGGTAGTTTTAGCCATAAGTGCAGCAGTAGACTTGATGGCTTTTGATGGCTCAGATTTGGGAGGCTTGGATCCACCAGGTTTAGTAGGCTTAGAACCCCTAGCTTTTGTTGTCATCTATTTCTTAGTCATTTTTGAATAACTAATGCAAGCTTAGACTGTTTGCAAGAGTTTTTTTATTTAGACAGAGGATGAATTTAGCAATTTAAGGCAAAATATAGTCTTGGCGGGTTCTTATTTGTCAATTAGTTATCTGAGATATGCAAACTTATTTAAGATAGAAAATGAGGGTTTTCTGAATAATTTGGACTGTAAAAGGCATTTTCAAGAGATTTGTAGGCTTGAAACCCTTTTCTAGTGTAAGAATTTACCTTTAGAGGTAGTAAGATGAGGAAATTTAGTTTTTATAGGGGTTTTTATGGACACAACAATTTCTGGGGAAAATTTGTGAGGGTTTGGCCTATTTTGGGCGTTTTGGGCAATTTACACATTGAATTTTTATATTTGAAAGCTTGTTTTTCTTAAAGACAGTTCAGAATTGACTTTGTAGGGTTTTAAACTGTCAAAAAAATACCTTTAATTTGCAGGTATTTGAATTCTTGAAAGGGTTTTTGAAATTTTGAGGCCGAATGAAGGTCAGGTTTGGCTTACTAGTGCATCAAGTGGTTTAGCTAGTCTTAAAAATGGAAATCTGTGGTCAAATCTAGTTTTGAACTCAAATTTGATAAACAGGGGCTTGAACACAGTTGAGAGGTTCTAATACAGTCAGGCGGAGCTTCTTTTTCAATTCGAAATACACAACTATACATTAAAAAGGTATAACAAAGGTTTAAAACTTTGATATTCAACCCTCGTAAATGCATTAATTGCAAGTCCCATCAAATGGCAGGCAACAGTTTTGATTTTAAAATGTGAAACCATCAGTGGTTTTCATGTTGGCTCAGGGTGGTAAGCTGTATTTGCCAAAAAAAAGTGATCGAATAGTTTTGCGCCACGTCGAAGGAGGCGAAAATGGGAAAACCACCCATTTCACGTCCATTTTGGCTTTGGGTGAACGTTTGGTTTATGGGCGCAATATGGATCTTGCACCGTCAGATCTAAAAGATTGAAGAGAAGGGCCAGGATTAGAAGGGAAGGTGCGGTCGAATGGATGTGGGACCAACATTTAAATAATATGCGCTGGGCAATGTATAATATAATTAAACCTTTCTATAATGCATTTTTTTTAAATCAAAGTTTTTATATGAAAAAGGGTAACATTACATAAAAAGAACTTATATATGTGGGTCAGGGTGTTAAAACCTTTGGTTAATTTTATATAAAATAGGGGGTTTATATAACGGGAAAAAGGGAAAAAGGTTTAAATTTATGTGGGGTGGGATAGCAAATGTATTTACAAAGGCACAGGGCATTCCAATACTTAGGATATAATCTAACGGGTAGTGTAATGTTTTCGCGTATTTAAAATACATAGGGTATGTATAAAAAACCTTTTTACAATATTTTATTTTATTATATAGTTTTAGACTTTTTGAAAGGTCTATAACCATAGGGGCCGGGATATTAGATTAATGTTAGTTTTAGACCAAAGAGGGTATAACTTGGGATTTTATTTCGGCATGTGCATATTAACTTTGGTCTAAAAACTATATAATAGTAGATTTTAGGGGGAATATTTACATAAAAGGAATTATATAGGTAGGATAAGGTAATTTTAGGGATTTAATAGCATAAGTTAGAAATTAATATGACATGGGGAAAGGAATACACAAAATACACTTATATTACTAAGTTAAGTGAATTTTTTTAAGGAAAAGCTTAATATTTCATATCTTCACCACTTTTACTCAAGATAGAGTGTTTTTTGAGGGTTTGTATGCTTTATGAATTAAGGGAGTTAATCAAATGGGTTTTTATGTATCATTAAGTAAAAAAGGAGTTTTTACTTATGAAAATGAATTAAATGTATGAATGAAGAATGAATATTGGTGAGGGGGGATTTATCATACGAATTCAACATTTTCCACTATCCTGTCACTAAGCCTTGGGTCTGGTCCCAACAAAAGTCATAGAAATGCTCTGATGAATACAATCTAGTAGTTGTTGCTATCTTTTAGGAGAAAAATCTTGTTATTAAATCTAAAATTAACAACAAAATAAAAACAATCTTCAACTTGATGATATCTTCCTAAGTCACTGCCAGTTGTTGATATTTCATTGCCACCTCATCCTTTGTTTATTGTTATTATGTCTGAATATTCTCGATGACCTGCTTAGGAATTTATAGTCCACCTTTTGGATACCCAACACCTTCTAGAAACTTTGAATTAATAATCAATTCTCTACCACCCATGACTTTGAATACTTATCGAACTCGTGAATCTACTAATCTCGTGCTTTTTCATTAATGAAATAATTCCTAAAAATCAGGGATATAACATATTATCTACATACCCTTCCTCAAAATACTTTGAAACTTGTATTTTTTTACAGCAAATGACCCATCATTTAGCTCTAGAAATCAACATCCTTGAGGGATTACCTAACAATAAATGGTCAAGGATCTACAATGGTAACACATGTTGATTTACTATCTATGAAGAAGTATCCCATATGTTCTCTCAACTGAGGTCAAATACAATGCCTTATCCTCTGAGATATGATCCAAGAGAAATCGATTGATTTATAATGAAATGGATTTTTGTAACTAATAGTAATATGTCCTATAGTAATTTGGCCTCATTTATGATCAATAAAAAATATATTTCATTCTTCATATACTATGCTTGGAATTCAACCTCTAATGTTCGAAATATGAGAAGGGAGATTTTATTTGCTGTAGAAGATATGGTTACAATATTTTTTCTTCATTATCATACCCTCCTACAATAGTTAGGATTATATATAGATAATGTAAACAAAATGAGGGTAAACACCTCGTTTAAAACCTCTATGGAAATTAGCTTCTCCTTAGCTTAGTCCAATAATCCATTGTTGTTAAATAAATTGTCCATCATAGGTCCAAAAACTATTACATTAACAATCATTTTTCCACGAAATAATAATTTCAAACAAAATCCTTATAAATAACTTAATCATGGAACACCTGGGTGTGGGAATTTTGACATTTAAATGTACTCTTTTGACAATCGGCGTTTGTTTAGCTCCGTGGAATTTGGATACTACTAGTTTTATTAATCAAACTTACCCCTAAAATGAGAAACATGTGCCCAACATGCATTTAACCTGATTGATGCCTTGGGGTGAATGGTTTTGGAATTTAAAACTTTATTTGAAACATTTGGAAGCTCTTTGAATCCTTTGGTTTCATTTTATATATTGTTTTTTATTTTTTTTGGGAGGCCTATTATCTGCAACTTTCATAAAGGTTTCCAAGCTACAGAAGGAAAGTAATTCCAACAGGTATCAACTTTTTGTGTTCCTCTATCACCCTCTTAAATAAATGGGCTACATTTCCCTTGACCATATTTCACATAGAAAAATTGAATAAATGTTGATCATAGTTTCTACCATCAACCTATAATTATGCTATGGAGGAATTGGTAGTATTTTCTTTCAAAGTATGTTGTGAAACCAGCTCCAAAAATAGAAGAAAAGAGATATCAATGCCTTAGAAATAAGCCACTTTGAGGGGGAAACCTCCAATACATTACATGAAAGAACAATTATTGGATGATAAAAATTACAAAACCTCCTTTCTATATATAGGAGTCCATGGGGCCACAATGTAATCCTAGCCGACCTAACAATAATAATTTAAGGGCACAATATTAACAATATGGGGATTACAAGCATACAATAATAACAATAAGGGGGTTACACTAACAACAATAATGGACTATACTAGTAATATAGGGACCTAATATGCCCCTCTCCTTCAAAAAGTGTTGTCCTCAATGCTTGAGTAGCTCTGGGTGCTTCTATATAAAATTATCGTCCTCCCATCTAGAATCTTCAGTGGGTAAGTTCTTCCACTTGATGAGATACTCTGAAATTGATCTATTTCGTAGTTGTCGAGTTCTTGTTTCTGTGACCGCTTCAGGTTCCAATATGATTTTTCCTTCCTCATCAAGTTCTAGAAATAACCTATAACCTTCTTTAAGCATGAAACATGGAAAATTGGATGCACTTGTTAAGAAGCAGGAAGCTCCAATTTGTAAGCCATAGTACTAATCTTTTGCAACACCTTGTAAGGACCATAATACTTTGGCGATAATTTATTATCCTTCTTAGCTTGCTTGAGGGATATTTGTTTGTATGGTTGTAGCCGTAAAAATACCGAGTCTACTACATCAAAAATTCTCTCACTGCGACGTTGATCTACCTATTGTTTCATTTGATTTTGTGCCAAATTCAGGTTGTCCTTTAAGAGTTCGAGAACTTCTTTTTGATGCTCAATGTGATATTCCACTACTTGAACCTTCGAATTTTCTCTTAAATATGATGTGATGGATGGTGGATGATATTAGTAAAGTGCAATAAATGGGGTCATTTTTGTTGCAGTATGGAAGGAAGTGTTATACCACCATTCAGCGAGAGGTAACCACTTTACCATTGTGTTTTTTTATCAGATACAAGACAATGAAGATATCCTTCAAAACATTTATTTACTATCTCAGTTTGATGATTGGATTGAGGATGATAAGATGAGCTATGACCTAATTGAGTACCCAAACAAGAAAATAACTCTGTCCAAAAATTTCCAGTAAAAATGAGATCTCTGTCGCTCACAATAATTGTTCGGTTTCTATGTAGCTTTTGAATTGTGTCCATAAATGTACTAGCAACTGTACTTGCTTTAAATGGATGAGATAATGCAGAAAAGTGTGCATACTTGGTAATTCTATCAACTACCACCATGATGACACTCTTTCCTTTGGATGTAGGTAAACCTGTGATAAAATCCATTGAAATTTCCTCCCAACATTGACTTGGAATGGATAAAGGTTGTAGAAGACACAGGGTCTTAATTGTCTCAACTTTATTCTGCTAGCAAACCAAACATTCCGCCACAAAATTTTGAATATCAGATTTAGGGCCATCCCAAAAAAATTATTTCTTCACCCTGTGGTAAGTTTCTAAAAATCCTGAGTGTCCTCCTAAAGGAAAAGTGTGCAATTCCAAAAGAATATTTCGTTTTAGTTGGGAATTCTTACAAAGATATAAGTGATCTTTGTACCATAAGGAATCATATTTCCAACTAAATGTATAAGATGTACTAGGATATTGCTGCAAATTTTGAATGAGTGTCCACACTTCTTCGTCCTTCTTCCATTCATCTATTTATTCAGTTATCCAATCTGGTTGGATAATAGAAATGGCACAAAGAAATGCTTCCACCTCTTCATTGTTTCTTGAGAGTACATTTGCAACAACATTTAGCTTCCCTTTTTTGTAGATTATTTCAAAGTCATAACCCAACATCTTTGTGACCCATTTTTTCCGCTCTTATGAAGGTAGTATTTGTTCCAAAAATTGTTTAAGACTATCATGATCAGCTTTTACCTTGAAGTGTCTTCCCATTAGGTAAGTTCTCCATTTCTTTAGTGCATGCAGTATTTCTAACATTTCCTTCTCATAAATAGGTTTCTGTAAATATTTTCCTTTGATTGGATGACTTTCAAAAGAAATGGGTCTTCCTTCTTGCATTAAAACAACACCAATTCCATTTCCTGAGGCATCGCATTCCACAATAAATGTTTTTGTGAAGTCTGGTGTAGCTAAGACTGGTGCTAGGCACATTGCCTCTTTAAGATGTTCAAAGGCCTTAGTTGCTTCAGGAGTACATGAAAATGCATATTCCTTCAATAATGTTGTTAGAGGTGCTGCTATTCTCCCATAATTCTTAACAAACTTGCGATAATACCTTGTTAACCCGAGAAATCCTCACAACTGCTTGATGGTTATGGGGACTTTCCATTCCTTATGTTAGCCACTTATAAAATTTGTTATATCAAAAGGTGGCTAAAACATTTTTGGAGCCTTCAAGGAACAAGTTTTATTGCAAAAAATGTTATCTCTTGAAGATTCATGAATACTTCATGCCCTGTGTTTAATCTTCACTGCTATTTCCCTTTCAAAGTCTGAAATTCTATTGATTTCATGAAGAAGAGACTGCTGCAAAATCCATTTTTTCCCTCCCTCCACTCCAAAACTAACCTTCATTTTATTCCCTCTTTTCCCATGAAATTCTTCTATTTTTCATTGTATTCCTCTTTCCCCTTCACAAAATCCATTTTACAAAGTTTAAAACTCACTTTTGAACTTTGCTGAAACCCCCAAATCCATCAAAAAACTTTGAAAAATTCATAAAAAAATAATCCTTTTTGTCTCACAGGCCTAAGCCCCTTTGGCCTTAGCCCCCAGCCCATTTTTCCTGCATGAATCCTGGGGCTGGAACCTATCACTAAAACCAACGGGCGCTATTGCATCATAAATAATCAAGTGCGCAAGTCTTTGTGCCATAACAAAAAGTTTCAATGTGATTAAGACCTGCACTTATGTCCCCCGATCATATTATCGCTCGATATAACCCGAGTGCCTGCAATCAGGCGCTAAAACATTGTAATAATCCATTCCCGATTGTTATTTTCCTTTGTAAATCAAAAAACCCACTTATCCAAAGTTTTGGTCTAAGCACGCCCATATCATTTTTTTATATATAAATAGGTAGATTGAGAGACCCGAACCAAAGTTTCCAATGCGATTGGGCCCCATTTATATAAACTCCACCCCCGCTTTACTCCATGTAACTTCACCCAGGACCAAGAGTTAAAGTCCCAAGCGCCAATCACATCGCAAGAATCGAATGGGTATATTGACAAGCCCAAGGCTCGACCTTCCAATCCTGATTGGCCCTTATATATAAACCTCGGGCCTATTATCCTTCATAAAGACAAAAGGCCCCGAAGTCGGGTGCATATCCATTTCATATGTATAAACCCGCCCGATACCATAAAAATTTGTATTATATTTAAATTTTTGGGTTTTCCTATGTTTTAAAGGGTTTCCGCCAGTGCATAAGTTGAAACAATCTCGACCGTTGATCTTGAGCCGATCAATGGCCCGCGCAGCATCGCATCGCAAGTTTCATCGGGCGCGTTTTATTTCTTCCCCTGATTGGTCATCCCTCGATCAATCGAGAGCTCTTGATCTGCCCCTCACCTTTCTAGATCTAACAATCCATGTTCGCTCCAATCATTAACCTGTCCTCCACTTCAAAACCCTCCGATTCACTCCCCACCATTGATCTGATCCTCAGATCAACGACCAACGCTTAATCGCTTCGGCGCCTTACAAAGTTTTCTGCCCCACTGATCACCGATCTCCGATTGCATTTGGGCCGTCCATGGGTCCAGATCAGACGGTCTAGATCACATTTCATGACTTTAGTTATATTTTATGCAGCCCTGCTCATACTTTTTTTCGGCCAATTCTGGCCGTTGATCTCTGCAGATCAACAGTCCTCAATAACTCCTTCTCCGCTTTGTATTATTTCCTTTTGACCCCCAGATTTAATCTTCGCCATTCAAATCTTAGATCCGATGGCCTAGATTGAACTCACCCATCTTCTTACTTCCCGCGCATCTAATCCTTGTCGTACCCATTCTCCACCGTTAGATCTGAGGCTCTAGATCCAACGGCCCACATTCCAAGTCGCGTAACTTTCAGCGCGAAGTTTAATTTTTCAAAGGCCATGGGAAATAGGTGGCTTTCTAAGGCCACGTGTTGGGCGGGGATGCATATCACGTTCCAAAAGGAAAAGCTACCTACCTACTTTTTCCTCTACGCGAAAACAGTGGTTTCCATCCCCAAAACCACTTTCCCTCTTTCCATTAAAGTTTTGTCGCACACCTCCTCAGTCGTTGATCTTGTAGGGTCGTTCGCATCTGATCGCTCATATTCATCTCAAACACCAACTTCACTTTTAACCATATTTTCCTCTGAATTAAGGTTTTTTAACCTTATTCCTTTGTATTTTCGCCATTTCTCTATTAGACATCCCGGATCGCTCCCGACCGTCGATCTCTGCAGATCGACAGATCTGGCTTATTTTCTTCCCACTACTCTCCTTTCAACTATTATACATAGATCTCCACCATTGGATGATGCCATCCAATGGCCACGCTCCTCCCCACACCCTATGAAGCAGTTCACCCAATAAACGCAGGATTTCATAACATTGTGTGTTTTTTGCAGGTTCAAATGAATTTCAAAATATTTTAAAGAGAAATGATAAAGCCGAGGGTGATGATCCTCAAAGATTTGTTTATTTAAAAAGAAGATCATTCTAAAGGTTTCTATGCCACGTTTCATCAATACTTCATGGGCATTGATGTCATATGAGCCCTGTGTGGCCCTACACATCAACAAGACATAGTATTATTTAATCAAATTAGAAAAGTATCAGTGTCGAAGACAAAATACAGCAGAACAGAGGATTAAAGACAGTATTGGGGGATTACAGCTAAGATTTATTATCAAAAGCCTAATCCTCCAAATTAAATTTTATTAAAGAAAAATCAAAAGATCTGTCAGATAGAAAAGCCTCCACCGCCACAACAGAGGCCAATTGATTCCTCTCAGCTACCATAGTGCCACCTATAGCCACAAGCATTCAACAGAGGCTGAAGTTATTGATTATAGAATCAGATATTTGCCTCAACGCAGCCAAAGAATTAATTTTTCCAAATGAACTTAATGCAAAATATCAGCAGAGTTATTATATCCTGAAACAAAGCCACAAAGTCAACAAAAATCTCTCACCAAGCTTAATCTTAAATGTAAAACAATTAATACAGAGGACACATATGTAAAATTCTCCATCAAGCCCCTCAAATGGTGAGAAGCTATTAAGTCTGTATTAATTGAACCTTGGAAATCTCTTATTAGATCCCACCTCCTCATTCCTTCTATAAATACTTGTGTAGAAGATGAGAAAATGTTTGTTGCAGAACTTTGAAATATACTTGAGCTTTGAGACTTCTACTTGTAAATAGTGTTCACGGGCTCTTGAAGCTCTGCTTGTGATTAGATAAGTTAGTCTGAGAAGTGAAGATGATTTCTAACCTAAAACACTAGACTTAAAGTTGTAACTAGTTTGAAACATCAATACAAGCTGATTTATGGGATCCTGGTCTATGTCTACAGTGATGTTTTTCTTATTGTAAATTGTTATTTTATTCTCTGTTTCCACTTTGTTCATCTTCTCTGATAAAGAAAAACAAGCATAGAGTTAGGATTTACTGTATATCAGTACCCTTATCTGACTGATAAGATTTATCTAAATGTTTTCTTCTGAATTGTGTTATTTGGGAATGATATAATTCAGTTCAAGCAGTAGGAATGTTGGCATTCCCTCATCTTCCTTTCTTAGATAATTGTTATTCTTGAAATTTATTTTCATTTTATTTTAAGTAGAGATTCACTAAGGAAGATATGGTGAGCCCTGGTCCTATTTTATCCCCAAAGACTATCTAAAAGTTTCCCTTGGAATGTGTTGAAAGCTGGCTAGTTTCAAAGTACTTACCAAATCTTAAACCATTATTTGTTATCATTTGTGTTTCCCTTTGTGTTTTAAATGTTTTTCTATTGAAATTATATCAAAGCCTAGCTAGTTTCGAATTACTTACCAGATCTTGGATTTATTTTATGTTATTCTTAAGTGTTTGTCAATGGCTGGCTAGTTTCAAAGTACTTACCAGATCCTGCGCTGCTCTTTTTTCTTCATTTGTTTAATTCCCCTCCTGTTTGTATCATTTCATTACATAAATCAAACTTTAAATAGATCCTTAGACATAGATGAATTGCCCCATGGACCACTCTTGCCTCTTGCTGTTTCAATTAAACCCTATTATGACTCCATAATCCAATGAACTAAAACTTGCAATTGTCCATCTATTTGGCCAAATCTTGTTCTATTTTATTGCAACTTCTCACCTTTGGAACATTCTCCATTTAGGAATTTCCACTCAAATAATAATCATGCTCAACCATCCAAAACAAAACAAAACCCTTGGCCTTCATAACTAGCCTAATATCATTACCCAAAACTTCAAAGACAAATCCATCTTTTCACTTATTGGAGAGATCCCTCTTCGAATTCAGGAGGGCTAGATCCTAGAATCCCAAAGTGGTTCAAATGATGTTTATCCCTACTATCGAACTTTTCCAATCTTGCTAATTACAGGGAGCTAACACCTTAATGGATTTAATTTTGTTAGGGTCTACCTTAACACCCTCGTGAGATACAATATGACCCAGATATTCCACCTCTTGTACTCCAAAGAAACATTTGGATGTTTTTTGCATATAATTGTTTCTCCTGCAATAGTTTGAGCACCCTGTCAACATGTTGAACATGATCCTTCCAAGACCTACTGTAGATTAGTATATCATCAAAAAATACTAGCACAAATTTTCTAAGGAAGGGTTTGAAAATGGAATTCATCAACCCTTGAAATGTAGAAGGCGCATTGGTAAGGCCAAAAGGCATGACCAAAAATTCATAATGACCCTCATGAGTTCGAAATGTTTTTTTCAGAATATCTTCAGTCTTCATTCTAATTTGATGATATCCTGAACGAAGATCCAACTTGGTAAAATAAATTGCTCCATGTAATTCATCCAATAATTCATAAATCACAAATGGGAAATTTATCTTTAATGGTCATCTTATTGAGCTCCCTGTTATCTGGACACATGTGCCATGATCCATCTTTCTTGTGTACCAATACTTCAGGAGCAGAGAAAGAACTTTGACTAGGTTGAATTATACCCGCCTCTAACATTTCTGCAATCATACGTTCAATTTAGCTCTTTTGGACATAAGGATATCTATAAGGCCTAATGTTTGGAGGAACACTTCCTGGAATCAAATGAATAGCATGATCATGATCACGAATAGGTGGGAGTCCTTTGGGAGTTTCAAACACCTTGGAATGATTGTCCAAGACTTGTTGGAGATCTGCCGAAATAGATGATTTTGATGTTGAAACGTCTAGTGAGCATAATTGTGCAATTACGCCTCGTTGTTCTTTCTTTAGAAGCTTTGTCATGACATTAGAGCTTATTATCCTTCCCGGCTTCCCTTCAATACCCCGTAATTCGACTTCCTTTCCTTCTGAAATTTTTTTCAAGAAAAGTTCTTGAAAATTAAAAGCTACTGTCCCCAAAGATTGTAACCATTGTACTCCTAGTACAACATCAGCACCTCCCATAGGAATGGAAAGAATTGGACTATTCAATACATATTCCCCCATGGTTAGCTTGATATTATGGCATTTTCTAGAGAAATTTATAGTTCCTCCATTTGCAACCATCACTTGACATTATAGTGCTGGGTATAGGAAACAATTCAATTCCTTGGCTACCTTACAATGAATAAAATTATGTGTACTACCTGAATCAATCAACACTATTACCTTTTTAGTCTTGATATGTCCTTCTATATTGAGAGTTTGAGGAGTGGTAATTCTTGCCAATTCATTACACGATATGGTTGGAATCATTTCTTCCTTTTCTAGGGTTGGTTCCTGGTGTATATCCTCTTCTTGTTCATTTTCTTATTCCTCTTCACAATCTATGTAAAATAATTTCTTCTCAGCACACTTATGACCTTTAGTGTATTTCATATCACAACTGTAGCAAATCCCTTTTGCTCTTTTTTCTTCCAATTTCTGTGGTGTCAACCTTGTAGGTTGTTGAAATCTAGGAGTAGCAACACTTCCCTCTTTATAGAAGTGAGTGGTAGACTTCCTTGTCGCCATAATTTTACATTCAATGTTTCTTTCCAACCTGAATGCCTTCTCCAATGAATCAGGTTCCAAAACGTGAACTTCAGGTGGGATGTTATCCTTTAAAGTACCTATGAGGAGATCAATCCTGTGTTCCTCTGGAATATCAGTTACCCTTATATTCAATTTTTGGAAGTCCTCAATGTGCTCCTCCACTAAACCCTTTTGTTTGAGATTTATCAATTGGCTAAAGAAGGTATTTCTCTTTGTATCCTCATAATGTGCTATCATTTCCTCCATAAAAATTGACCAAGTGACAATTTTTTTATGGGAGCAAAGCCATCGATACCATACAAACGTATTTTTTTCTAAATTTAAAGTTGCAATGCGTACCTTTTGTGTGTTTTTCACATTATTGAGATCAAAATATTTCTCCATCTGTAGTATCCATGTTACAGGATTCTTTCCATAAAACTTCCTCATATCCATTTTTGGAATATGGTGGTTCTTCCCGCCAACATTAGAGTTTATGAAATCACGATTAACATTTATTTTGTTCTCATCATGAGTTTCCTCTACTATCTTTTCACCATTAGGAAACATTTTTTGTATCAACTTTGTCAAACCTTCCATGTCTACTTTTAGATCATTCTTCATGTTTTCCATTTTTTCATCGATCTTAGCTTCCATGTCATCCATATTAGATTCCATTCTAGCTTCCATGCCATCTATCTTAGCTTCCATGCCATCCTACAAACCATCCATCTTAGATTCCACACCTTTCTTCAAACCATCCATCCTGTTTTCCACTCCTTTCTTCAAAACTTCCATGTCATTTTTTGTTGCTCTTTGCAAGAGCAAAATTTGTTGCACTTGCTCTTGTAAATTTGATATGTCATGTTGCCATTCTTTGACTTCATGAGTAATAATAGAGCCTTATAAAGGTTTAATGGGTGTTTAATTCTTTTTAGGGGCCATTTTAGAATCTAATAATGATATATATTTTACAATATGCCCTTGGAATCAATTCAACTTGATTCTTCAAACAAGACTTATGTAATTCGGGAAAAAAAATACACACCTTTTACTTGCTTTTGAGGAGCTCTATATTGAAATTAGATTATCTCTATAATTTCAGATCCTCAATATCTGAAATTCAGCCCTGTATTATCCCTTTAAATCTTCTTTCAAATGTCACAGGTCTGACCTGATTTAGATTCTTCAAGCAAAATTTATGTCCAATCTCCCACAATGACCCAATTATGGACTGGTTCGGTAGAGCAAATTTGTACGACTTGCCAAGTGTCACCGTTTCTTCCTCTGGCTCTAAAATTAATAGAAAAGAAACCACAGTCCATGTACTTACGGCCACTTTTTACAGAATTCTAATGTGATGCTCATAAAGAGAGTTAAGAAGGTTTTCCCACGATAACATCTTTGAGATGAAATTCAGAAGCCTGAAAAAGACCTATAGATCATATCTCCAAAAATATTGTGAACCAAGCTCTGAAATTTTGCAATGATGTTCCTCAGGATTTCATCTTCACTCTCTAAATATTTCAACTTCTGAAACTTCGTAGAAAAAAAATTTATAGCACAAATTCCGTGATGACCTATTTAGGTTAAATTCAGGAGCCTGCAAAACGCCCTAACTTTCACAGATCATATCTCCAAAAATATTGCGAACCAAGCTCTGAAATTTTGCGAAGATTTTCCTTAGGATTTCGGCTTTGCACTCTAAAAATATCAACTTCTGAACCTTCGTAGAAAAAAAATTATAGCGAAAATTCTGCGATGAATGGTTTGGAGCAGCGAAAACCCTAGAATCCAAAGCTTTGATACCAAATGTTGTGAAAGCAGCTCCAGAAATAGAAGAAAAGAGATATCAATGCCTTAGAAATAAGTCACTTCAAGGGGGCAACCTCCAATACATTACATGAATGAAAAATTCTTGGATGATACAAATTACAAAACCTCCTTTCTATATATAGGAGTCCATGGGGCCATAATGTAATCCTAGTGGGGCACACAATGTAATCCTAGCCAACCTAACAATAATAATTTAAGGGCACAATAATAACAATATGGGGGTTACAAGGGTACAATAATAAAAATAAGGGGATTACACTAACAACAATAAGGGACTATACTAGTAATATAGGGACCTAACAAAGTATCAACTCTTTCACCACAGTCCTTTGGTAAACTATTATTCCTTCTGTAAAACTCCTTGAAGTACTTGAAGATTGTCATCAATTTCTTTAAAAATTTGGTCTGTGCATTCAATATATGCTTTGGGACAATGATATCTCTAATTACAACATGGAAAAAATGTAATAATGTCAATTCAATATCTGTGACATTTATTTCCCAAAGATAAATAATCATTATGACTTTGCTCTCTAGAAGATATGTTGATAGAGCCTCTTCTTATCTAGTACCACTCTCAAAAAGTTTCTTCAATTTCTCTTGCATTTGCATTAAAATAAAAACCCATAATGCAAATGTAAGTTGAGATTTGATGAAGTGACCCTTATCATGCACCCACTCTATAAAAGAAAAGCATCCCAACAAGAAACATATTCTTGCTAAATTTCTTTGTTTCTTTCCTTGCATAAATGTATCCTATTGTGTGAAGCATATATTTTCCAAAATATTCATTGGGTAGTCGACGAGCTTCAAAATTTTCCTAGATGAACTCTCAAAATCTATGAATCTCTAGGAAGACCATATAACACCCTCCACCCACATTTAACCAGGTTAACTGGTTCGCTAGGGTAAACATGTGACGAGAGGGTAATATGATGTGATTCAACTCCCCATGTACAATTAAGGAAGTGGAAATGATGAAAAAAAATGAAACTGACCTTCCACAGATGCTATAGAACCTTTAGTAGCCTACCAACCTTTGCAGGTGACCAACGACTAAGGTAACTTAACATTTTACTAATCTATACCCTCAACTGCTCCTGTTAGTATTAGAATATGCATTCTTCCATTAGTGATCAAAATCACTCATTTCATTATCATTTTAGGTGTCTCACTCTGAAACTTTTATATCATTCCATTAGGTCATGCTAAAAATGGTTTCACTGATGGTAGCCCTACTCAATAAAACTTCAATCTCCCTCATAAAATCACATTTTCTAGCTCACCTTCATGTCTTCTTGAGCATAATAAAACATATAAAAAGCCCATTTCACTATGTCTTGTCTCAGTTAAATTCAACCATGGAAGTCAAGTTATTCAAAGTCTCATTAGGTCATTATGGTTTTGTCTTTCAAGGTCCAAAAATGCACCACTTCATTTGCATAAGGCTAGAAAAGTATGAGAGTGATCCAAATAATGTCTCTTTACCATGTAAAGATGACCTCCAAGATGTTTTCCAAAGTTGTAATTTGATTTCAGGTGTGAGCTTCATTCAAAGATGTAATTTTTATTTATCCATGTAATTTTATGTCAATTCAAATGTAATAAGTATTCAATCTCCAAAGGGCTGCCAGCTTAGAGTTCCACATGCCAACACATAAAATTTCAAAGTGAAAGATTTTTTAGTTCATTAATTGATCAATTGATCAAATGTAAAATGTAGTTGTCTTTTCTTAAAGATGCCCAAGTCATCATTGTTCACAAGCACTACACCCTAATTTCCTGTACCACTGACCTAGGATTTTCTATGAAAATGAGAAATTTGAGTAGAGGAGCCATAAGTTAGGTCATACCAGTAAATATGAGGTAATTTCATCTCACAAAAATCATGTCTCCATCATTTTTTGAGAAGTCATTCCAAGGGTCAAGTCATTATCCACTCATAGGGTCAGTTTTTCTTCAAACTATGTTTCTGACAAAAAAAATATGAATTCGACAAACGTTAGAGAATTTTTTGTCCATAATAAGCCAAGGAATAAAAACCTCCTTCATTTTTTATACAGGTATCATGGTTTTAGATAAATGTCGAAAATACAGGTGCCATAGGAGAGTTGTTGTACTTGTAGAGTTACCTTGCGAAAATCAATATTTGTCATAGCTAGGCTATCCAAATCACTTGTGTGATAATTCAAATGATATGTAGACAAAGATATATTTCCAATGAGCTATCATGAGCTCAATTTGGAGTTGAGGAATGCCTCCAAACGTTGCTTGAAACAACAAACTGCATTTCTCCACCCTCATTTTGCACGTTTTGACTAGTCTTGAGAAAATCAACTTATAATAGGAAAAATAAACACAAATTAGAGAAAAAAGTATATTTGGAAAGTAGACAGAATAATATTTTTAATGAGCTATCCTGGGCCCAATGTGGACATTGGTAAGGCCTCCAAATGTAGTTTTCAAAAAGGTGTTGCACTCGCGTTATGTGTTTTCCTGAAGCACAACAAAATTGTTAAACGCATAGTGACCTGGACGCTACGATATTTTTTGGGACCTCCAAATGAAAATTTTCCACTACCAGTAGGTTTGTATTGATGAGAAAATCAACCCTAGAAATTTTTAGAGTTTTTGGAGGAGAACTCTTCCATCAAAATCTCAAAAAACCATCAAAATGGCATGTTTCTACCTCTAAATCTGCATCGTCACTGCACATTTACCAGTCTTGGGAGAACAAGTTTTTGATAGGGAAAATGATCACCATTTTGAAAATTGGAAGTATTTTTGGAAAATAGTCTTAAAGGTATTTCCAATGAGCTATCATGGAGTTGATTTGGACACCGCTAAGGCACTCAAAATCAACCTTGAACAGAGGTCAATTTTTCTGCCTCGACGATGCGTGTTTTACAAGAAAAATATATTTTACACAGTCTTCAGAAATTTTTGAAGTTTCACTCAAGTTTTACTTTTAATTTAGGAAATAAGGAATATAATTATTTAAATTTTCAATATGAATGTAAATATTACATTTTTACGTTTACCTAGGGTAAATACATTACGTAAGTCAACCATTTGAGGTGTAATGAATAATTTCGTTAGAGATAGGAATGAGTCACTTTTCTCATCAAACACTCTATATATTAGTTCATATCTTTATGTAATATATCCCTCATCTCATTAATTCGACCACTATGGATGAGTGGAGGTGGTTTTGAGGTCTATTTATCTCAGATATTCATAGGAGTCAAAGGTTGGAATCAATTTCATTTTTCTTTGTGGACCAAGAAGACTTTGTTTTCAGTTTCGACCACTAATACAAGAGGAGTTGCAGCTATATTTATGGGATGCCTGTGGTATTAACTATCCTACATTGTTTCCTCTTTAGTTACATATGTGTGAATTTATTGTTCATTTCCTTTCCATTTCTATGATATGGTATTTTATAAGTCTGAGATTCAGAAATCATGCTAATTAGGCTCTGTTTTGGATAACTGGTCATACTTTGTTTCATGTCTTCTGTCTGACAGAAATTCATCTTCTATGCTTCCCTCAGCCTTCTTACATTTTCTGAATCATCCCATAACCATTTTCCTCAAGTTATTGAAATTGTACCTACCTTACCCCATTCATCCTTGCAACCCTCACTCTATAGCCCTAACTTAGTTCTCCTTGACCTAATTTTATTATCTGCTCATTTACCCAACCAAAACCAAATAAAAAAAACCCCTTGCACTCATTATCTAGCCTAAAACCCTAATTTCTCCAACCCTCCTAGTTGTGAACCTTTTGGAGAGATCTCTCTCCGGCTTGATAAGGCTAGCTATCAAGTCAAAATCTTGGTTTGTGGTTCCCTCTATTGGGATTCCTTCCTCTACCTTGGGAATCTAGTGGAGTGATAACATACTGGCATCGTTTCCAGGGAATGAAGAGACAAAATTTTCCTTGGGTGTACGACACAGATCATATCTATTGTTGATCATGAACAATTATTAGGCACAAGAAGGTTGTGCATCATTCACCTGGTGACTCTAGTGTCGAGAAATCCCGAGATTTAGAATTCTCATGGCAATTCCACTCTTCAAGAACTAGTAGTCTGAAGAAATTCTTGGTGACTCACTGTTGTCAAAATAGATTTGATTAATCGAAGGTATGCTCCTATAAATCCAACACATATTCCTAGTTTTCCGAACTGTATTCCTCGTATAGATTGGCAATCAAGAATATCAAAGTTTAAGGGTTAAGATGGTGAAGATGTTATTTTTCATTTAGTCTAATTTCGTTTTGATATTCATAGACTAAAAATTGAGTTCCCTAAAGATTTTCTGATGAATATGTTTATGGCTACCTTAGAGGACAAAGTGATATCATGATATGAGGATCTATCGTCTGCTATTTTATATTCTATAAAGGATTTTCATTCAGTTTTCTTTCAAAATTATCAAAGCTCTAATTCTTCCTTTTCGATGATTGATAGTTGTTGTGAGATCTATTATAATTTCATTGAGTTCCTTGAAAATTTGTATGGCGATGAAGAATGTTTAGATGATGAGATCATAGAATCCCTTCATGATTTTTCTTCCCAACAAGAATCAGTAGTTCCCTCCTTGGATGAAGAGATCCTTGAGCCTTTGCATGAGAACCCTTTTCATCACCAAAAATAATTAGTAGCTCCCTCCTTAGATGATATAGACTGGGACCAAGAAAGAGAAGTGCTAATTCCTGATCGTAAAAATCAAATCACCAATTCAATGTAAAGTGATTTAAAACTTCGTTTTCTCCTTTGTTTGAAGATGAGATAGATCAGCTCTTGAACAGTCATATTACAACCCAAGCGAATGTATATTTTCAGCTCTTTCAATGTTCACATGGTCAAGAATTTGTGATTGAACCATCTTCCATTATTGAAAATAAAAGTTTGGGTTTGAATGATGATAGTCATGAGACTGATAAAGCCATACGGGAAATTGTTGTGAGTAAACTTATTTGTGATGATGATTTCCTACAAGGAGATAAGCTAACAGAAACCGTTGTCTTTCATGAAGAAAATAGGGATGTCATGTTTAACAATTTTGAAGAATGTTTTCTATTCAACGATGACTTAGAAAATGAATTTGAGGAGTATGAGCCTAAGAGAGACAATATGCTAGAGAAAGAATCAGAGTTGCTCATGCTTCAGAAATTTGTAGTGAAGACTCATACAACAGAAATTCATACTTCCCTATGCTATCCTATGGATCAACAACCAAGTATTCTTTCAAATCAGAATGAAGAGTGTGCTTGTGTTTTTTCTGAGTCTTAAGACAAGGTAACATTTCATATTTTTGAAGATGCTTTTACTGATTTGCTACAGTTAGCATGGAAGATGTATTTTGTTGTTTTCATGGACTAGAAGCACATGTTCAATAGACACTTGGAGTGGCCTAGTTTTTGTTTTTTCTACCTCCTCAAGGAAAGTGAAATGAATTCAAGCAAGTAACCGTCTACTAGATTGGTTACACAAGAAGGATCATTTCACATGATTGCGCATATGTCTTCAACATGCAGGTGGTTGTCATTAGGATTTCAAGCCCTCAAGTCTCGTTCATGTACTACCATCAATAAGTAGGGTGAATTCAGTTTTTTATTCTTGTTTCATTCAATTCAAGTTAAATTCAGTTAGTTTCATTCAATTTGTGTAATTGAATTGTCAGAAAATCACTCCTACCTTTTAGTTTCAGTTATTATTGACCGTATTGGCCCAATGGAAGAAAACACTGATCTTCTCAACTCAGAGATCTATCATTCTTGAAACCTATGTCAGAGTTGCCATCCCTAATAAGGCCAATCTTAGTGTTATAATACACATTCTTCCATCAGTGATAAAAATCACTCATTTCATTATTATTTTACGTGTCTCACTCTGAAATTTTTATATCATTCCATTAGGTCATGCTAAAAATTGTTTCACTGATGGTAGTCCTACTCAATAAAACTTCACTCTCCCTCATAAAATCACATTTTCAAAGCACCTTCATGTATTCTTGAGCATAATAACACCTATGAAAACCTCATTTCGACATGTCTTGTCTCAATTAAAGTCAACCTTGGAAGTCAGGTTATTAAATGTCTCATTAGATCATTAGGGTTTTGTCTTTCAAGGTCAAAAAATGCACCACTTAATTTACATAAGGTCTTCAAAGTATGATATTGATTGAAATAATGTCTCTTTACCATGTAAATATGACCTCCAAGATGGTTTCAAAATTTGTAATTTTATTTTAGGTGTGAGTTTGATTCAAAGATGTAATTTTTATTTATTCATGTAATTTCTCCCACCGAGCTAGGGTTTGCTATGGAAACGAGACATTTGAGTAGAGGAGCCATAAGGTAGGTCATATGAGTAAGTATGAGGTCATTTCATCTCATAAACATCATGCCTCCATCATTTTTTGAGAATTCATTTCAAGAGTCAAGTCATTTGCCACTCATAGGGTCATTTTTTATTCAAACTGTGTTTCTGACAAAACATAGATGAATTTGAAAAAAGTGAGAGAGGGTTTTGTCCATCATAAGGCAAGGAAGAAAAAAATCCTTTAGTTTTCGCAAAGGTTTCATGGTTTTAAAAAAATGTAAAAACTACAGGTGCCATAGGAGACTTGCTGCACTTCTGGAGTGACCTTGGGAAAATCATGTTTTCTGATATCTAGAATGTCCAAATCATTTTCTTCATAATTCAAATGAAAACTATAAAAATATATATTTCTAATGAGCTATTATGATCTCAATTTGGATGTGAGGAATGCCTCCAAATGTTTCCTACAACAGCACTCTGCATTTCTGCACCATCATTCTGCACGTTTTTACCAGTCTTGAGAATATAAACTTTTGACAGGGAAAATAAATTGCAATCAGAAAACAAAAGGTACATTTAGAAATAGACAGCATACGCTTTCCAACGAGCTATACTGGGCCAAATTTGGACAACGGGAATGCCTCAAAATGTAGTTCTAAAAAATGTGTTGCATTGGAACTGCGTGTTTTCGTGAAGCACAAAAAAAATTGTTAAACACTTAGCGACCTGGACACTATGCTTTTTTTTCGGACCTACAAATGAAAAATGGCCACTAACGACATGTTTTTATTGATGAGGACATCAACCCTAGAAAGTTTCAGAGTTTTTGGAGGAGACCTGGTCCATCAAAAGCTCAAAAGCCATCAAAATTTCATGTTTCTGCCTCTAAATCTGCCTAGTCGCTGCGCATTTACCAACCTTGGGAGAACAGGTTTCGGACAAGGAAAACGAGCACGATTTTGAAAATTGGGGTTATTTTTAGAAAATATACTCAAAGATATTTCCAATGAGCTATCATGGGCTGATTTTGGCAGCAAGAAAGCACTCAAAATCAACCTTGAACAGAGGTCAATTTTTATGCCTCGACGCTGCGAATTTCACAAGAAAAATGTATTTTACACAATCTTCAGAAACTTTTGAAGTTTCACTCCAGTTTGAATTTTACTTTAGGAAATGAGGAATTTAATTATGTAAATGGCCAAGATGAATGTAAATATCACATTTTTTCTTTTACCTAGGGTGAATACATTATGTAAGTCAACCATTTAAGGTGTAATGAATCAGTTCATTAGAGATAGGAATGAGTCACTTTTCTCATCCTACACTCTAGCTATCAGTTCAAATTTTTATGTAATATCTCCCTCATCTAATGAATTATACCCATATTGATGAGTGGAGGTGTTTTTGAGGCCTATTTAGCTCAGATCTTCATAGGAGTCAAGGGTTGGAATTAGTTTCATTTTTCTTTGTGGATCAAGAAGACTTTGTATTCAGTTTTGGCCATTAATGCATGAGGAGTTGCAGCTATATTTATGGGATACCTGTGGTATTCAATGTCCTTAATTGTTTCCTCTTTAGTTACATATGTGTGAATGTATTGTTAATTTCCTTTCCATTTCTATGATATGATCTTTTATAAGTGTGAGATTTAGAATATATGCTAGCCATGCTTTGTTTTGTATAATTGGTCATAATTTATTTAATGTCTTCTGTCTGAGGGAAATTCATCTTCTATGCTTCCCTCAGACTTCTTAAATTTTCTGAACCATCCCATAACCATTTGCCTCAAGTGATTGACATTGTAGCTACCTTGCCCCATTCATCCTTGCAACCCTCACTCTATAGCCTTGACCTAGTTCCCATTGAACTAATTTCATTATCTACTGATTTACCCAACCAAAAAAAAAATCAAAACAAACCCTTGCACTCATTATCTAGCCTAAAACCCTAATTTATCGATCCCTCCTGGATGTGACCCTTTTGAAGAGATCCCTCTCCAGCTTGATAGGGCTAGTTATCAAGCAAAAAGCTTTGTTTCTAGTTACCTCTGTTGGGATTCATTACTCAGCCATCAGAATCTAGTGGAGTGATAACAGCTCCCATGAAAATCCATGCAGGTTACTAAGGCCTTCACGCCACTCGCACAATAAGGAATGCGAGTGACTGTGGACTTTCCTAGGTAGTTCTAAGCTAGTGACCCTAAATTTTGATCTAATTTTTCAAGGCTAGGCCTCAGGCCAATACCCAGAACTTCATGAAGCTTTCAGAAATGAATAATAACAATGGAACAAAGCTGCTAATGAAATCATTAGTATAAGTACTTTATCTGGCCCCTACTTGTCGTGAATGAAATTTGGTCAAACATGTCATAAATATTCTATCTATAGGTCATAAAAATAGATCTGAGCATAGGGGTCACATACTTATCTGATATTCATAAATAAGTATTGTTGGCTTATCATAATAGCTACATTATCATCTATTATGTCATAAATTCATTTTTTAATCAAAACATGATTAGATCCATACATCAATTCTATCATAAAACATACTCAAAAATAACGTATAGTGAATAGAAATAACAAGGATCTGATAGCCATAAAGCCACATATGAGCTACTACATTTACATATGAAATACCAAGGAGAAGAATCTCTTATTAATGAATGCATCAGACAACCAGGTCTGGGACTTTCACGTACCACTTGACCATAGATTGGTTGAACCAAATAGGGCTTCCCCACTGGATCACTATGCTTTAACCCTCATCAATATAACCAAGCTTTACCAAAATCCCCATTAGATCACTAGGCCTTAAACAAGCATGGATGCTTCCAGATATCTCCACCTAAATAGTGACACATTTGTACATATCAACCTCTCATATTTACCATGTATCCTTCCATTACCAATCAAGGGATTCCTAGGCCTATGAGTTCTCCACCCTATGGGATTTACCATGTATCCTACCATCACTAGTCAGGGGATACCTAGGCCTAGTCAAGAGTAATCCTCTCTAATATTTACCCTGTATCCCAACCTAGTATTCCTAAGCTAAATAAAGGGTATTCACTTCTAAGCTTTACCATGTATCGTACCATTCACTGGTCTAGGATTCATAGGCTCAATCGAGGTGCTCACAACCAGCCTTTACCGTGTATCCCATCCCAGGATTCCTAGGCCTTGTGAAAAATATTGGGACCACCCCACTCATCTTCTAGTCCATCTGGAAATCTAGCTCAACCAAATACAAGAGAACCAACAACACCATGACCAAGGAAATTTTTCTGGGCTAATATTCGCATGTGGGCTAATTTTCCATGCTTTTTCCAAAACAAATATTCACTAATTTCCATTTTTTTTAATTGATTCACCCAAATTTTATAGTATAAAATTATTTTACCGTAAAATTTGGCAAAAATTTGTATATACTAATATAAAATAATTAGAAACCTAAATAATTTTATTAAAATATCATCAAAAATTTTACAATTTATAGATCAGGAACTAGTAAGGTTCGCCAAGGTTTCTTAACTCTAAGATAAACTTCAATCCTTAAACCTTTCCCTCACCATGGCTATCCAGAAATGGAAAGGCAAGGCTAAAGAGCAATATCACGCCTGGAAAAACCCATTCCAATGACAGAAAGAGAATGAAATACGCACATGCATGTACCATGCATGCCAAATCTAGCAAGGAAATCAAACATGTAAATCGATACCTTCAAGTAATCATGTTGTAGCTGCTTGATCCTGATCTTCCTTTTTTTAATCTTTTCTTCCCTTTGCCTTATTTTTCCTTCCTTTTATTTTCTTGATCCCATGCTAGTGTTCTCCAAGAATTCTATAAGTTTCCAAGAGTGTGTGAGAGAGAGAATAGTGAGAGAACTCCAAAATTGAACTGAGAAAAATTTGATCTGGCAAAAGACATGAACTGATCCATAGAAGAATTTTATTAATGATGCCTCTATTTTCTTAATTTTCCATTATTTTTCCTTTATTTTCCTCCTCACATGAAACTTGTGACCTTTCACCTTCCTGCTCTCCTAATTTCCATTATTTTCATAAATAAAATGCCATTTTTCCTTTCCAAAGCCTTTTCCATTTCCTTTGCCAATTTCCTTAGCCATAACAAAGCAAATGAACACCCACACTAGGATATTATTTCCCAACATTCAGCTTGGAATAAGTTTCCCATGAAGTTTGTTATTATTTTATCTTTTATTAACTTTATTAAATGGAATTTTGACTATGGTTGTTACAGAAACCTCCCCCTTGGGGGAACACCATCCATGGTGTTAAATGACACATCATAACTTACAAGATTGGTGAAAAGAAAAACATACTTCCCATGGAGCTTTATAACTTAGCTCGTTGTAGCATTTACAATGAACAACCCACTGAAAAGGTAACCATCATGACAACATAACAACATGAAAACCATAATTACATGACATCCATACTACCTTTTAGATATTTATAGCTTATATCATGGCAATATTTACATCCATATACATATGTACATATACCAAAACATCACACCAAAACTTATGTCAAAACATTCGCTCATTCAACGAATAGTGAAGGATACATAGCTGGCATCTGATCATCCATATCCCATGTAGCTTTATCAGCCCCAAAGTGCTTCCACTACACTTTAACCTGCTCGATTGCTTCATTCCATAGCAAGATCATCTCTCTCTAAAAAATAAATTAAAGTTCCAGCTGGAATTCACCTTCTGGTTCCTCCTACAATACATACTGTTCAATGACATGCTCTACATCTCTAATATACTTTTTAAGCAATGAAACATGGAAAATGTTATCACTCAGGTTTTCCTTGAAGTTGTGGAAAAGGAAAGTATACCCAAGGTAACCACAAACCAACCTTCAGATGCAGAATCTAGCCAATCTGCATCCAGAGAGGGCTCTCTCTTTATAATTTATCTTTGTTCTTAGAAGGTTTTAGACTAGTTATAGATCCAACAGTTTGTTTGAAAATGGTGGAATCCGTCAACTAAGGGCAAGGTTGAATATTTTCAGTCCATTGGGCTATGGAGTCAAAGGATGGCTACTGGATTTATATTCTAGACACAAGATGGCTTTGCAGGGCAAGATAGCCAAACAGAGAACAATCCTTAAAATTTAAAGTGGATGGGATGATTTTGAAGGGATGAAAGGCAGCTAAGAATCTTTCACCATGTTCAAAAGAAAGAAATGAAATGATTACAAATAAAGAGCAGTGAAGAATTCTTTACTATAGTAACCAAAATGTTTAAATTAGTGAAGCAAGAGCAATTAAGAATTCGTTGCTTATAACTAATTTAGAGGAAAACATTTAGAATAATCACAACTGAACTCAGAGTACAATTAAGTAAATTCTGAGTTATTCTTTTATGTCAAGTATTCAGAAATAGACACAATGATATTATAAACAGATATAGAACTTAAGACATAGGATAGAAAGACTTATTGAACTGCAATCCGACACATGAATCCTGCAAAAAGTCCTGAGCTTCAAATTGTCATCCAGCAAGCCACAAATATATTTCTCCAAAACACTTTTATTCCAAAAACATCAATGTCACAGCGAAGTAGTAGAATCCACCCTCAACACTCTCTTTGAGGGTTTATTTATACAAAAAATGATTGAAAATATCTCACACTAACCTAGCCAATAATCTAGGGTGACTAATGAGTAAGTTACAATAAAAAAGGAGACAAATGGTCTCGTAGACAGAATAACAAGTAACTGCTGGTGTGTTGTTTCCTTCCTTTGTGGATGTGCTGGAGGCAGGTGCTATAATAGGGCTCGATGCTGTCCCTTTGAGTAATTATTTTGCTTGTCTGATACTCTTCGTTTCTACTTATACTCTTTCAACTGCCCAACTGATACTCTTTAACCTGTGCTCATTACTTATCCTTCACATGATGGTAAAAGACAAATTTCTCTACCTGAAGATAAATTTTACAAAATTTCCAATAAGTCTTCCCACCATTGATCTTCTGCTATTATGGTTCTTTTAAGTTTTCTCAATGTCTCATTGGACTCTATGTATCTGTAAAAAGTGGGCTGACTAGGGAACAAATACTTTATTTCATGCTCCAGATGAAACAAATTCTTCAACCTGTGGTAGAGATTCCTCCTTGTTGGCAATGTTGCTTGTGACGAACTGATAGAAAGAACAGTTTTGTTATGAGCATGTATATCTATTTTAGTAACATAGGTTTCCAGGTCCATTATCTTGTCCTCTGCGAGCATAGGACTGGGTAACCCATTGTCTAATAAAACCTGAAATTTCCCTTTAAAAGCATTGATTTCTTCTAGAATATCTGAGCACTTCCTTTCCAAATTCTGCATAAGAGTTCTTTTGGTAAAAACTCTTTTTATTTCTAAAATAGTGTATGTCCTGTCATCAATTCCTAATTCTGAAAGTTGTTTCTTAGTCCGGGTGTTCAGAAACTGTATAAGTTGATTGGCTTGCTCAGGTCCGCCCTTTAATTCATCTCTTGTTTTGGCTATTTCTTCCTGAGCTACTTTGATCAAGTCATTTTGTTCAAAGATTGTTTGAACAAAGGACCAAATACTTTTTATTGACTCAATTATATTATCCCAAAGAATTTCATTTATTTCTTTCAAAGGCTTTTCTAACGAAAGATCTTTTTCTAAAGCCTTAACCAAATTTTCCAATCTTTTAATTTCCCTGGTATTATCTGCAACAGTCCTTTTGGACATATCATATTTCTGCTCCAAATTTTCTAACTGCAATTTTGTGGTTTTAAGTTCTGTGACTCTGAGTTTTAAACTTTCCATTTGTTTTACCAATTCATCAGAACTTAAACCAGAAGTGTCTACCTGTGCTGACTCTGTTTGTTGATCTGCTGTTGTGGTACCTGTAGTGATCCCTGTTGTAGATGTTTGCATGATATCCTACTTTTATTTTAATGCCTGTTCCAATTCTTTCTCTATTTCACTCAGTTGCTCAGTCATTTTTAAGAGAAACTCCATCATCTCTTCCTGTGAATTTTCCTTCAAAACTTCTTGGGTCTGGGGATGCCTTGAGGCTGGCAATTTCAGCTGCCTTCTCAGTGCAGCTATATCATCATCTTTCTTTTTAATTACTGCCTCAGTGCTTTTGATATCTTTGGGATTATGACCCAAACTAATGATTATATCTTCCAGAGTCTTGATTCTGTTATCTTTTTCCTGAGAAGAAGCCTTCTCAATTTGCAATTGGGTGTTTGTATTATTTAAAGAATCTCGCAGCCTAAGGGCTGCCATGGCCTTATTAGTAAGGGTGGAGTATATCATTTCCCCAGTTTTTCTATGCAACTCTATCTGGTCCAGGGGATGAATGTCTTTTGCCAGGACCTCAAAATTAGTCCTAATATAATCAGATGCTGTCATGGGCTTTGGTACTTTAGATTTGAAATGACTCATCATCATTTTGCCTTGTTGAATGTCAAATGATAACATCAATCTTTCCTGATTGTGTGGAGCCATTTTTAAATACTGATCATATACCTTCATTCTTAATGGATCATTCTTTTCTTTTATATTAATGAAAGTTCTCTTGATATCACCTGCATCTATTTTTTGTGGCTTAAAAGAAGATACTTCAGTACTCAACTGTTTTTGCAATTCTTTTCTTTTGTGGCCTGTATGTGTTTCACTAACTGTGCCAGTTAGTTGACTATCTTCTCTTTCATCATCAAACATCTCATCAATGATTTCCACATCTAGAAGTGGATCGGGTTTCTGCTTTTTAGCTTGATGTAGCTCTGAGGATTCTTTGGGAGGAGTAGGATCTGGAGCCTGTCTTTTCTTGCCTATTTCCATATTAGATGGAGTTTGCAATTCTGAAACTTCAGGATGATTTACTTGAGTAGGAGAAACCTGTGTCTGATATGGTGCCCTGGAGGTTTGAGGTTTCTCTGCCATGACGAAAGTTTCAATGACCTGTATTTCAGGTTCTTTCCCTTTACCTTTAGACTCTACTGCAATTGATAGACTCTCTTCCTGTAACCCCTGTTGGAGATTTCCTGCTGAAGAGGTGCCAATGTGAGGTACCTGCACTTGACCAAAAGATTCTAGGTCAAACTCTTTCTCAAGATCTTTCATCATTTTGTTTCTATTGTCTTCTTCATTATCTTGCTCAACTAGTGTTCCTTCCACCCACTCATCTTGGTTAGCATATTGTTCGATTTCAAGAATCTTGTGGTGAATATATGGGGATGATTTGTTCTTCATTCTTTTATCACAGATAAAACCAAATGGATCATAAAGAACCCAACGGAAACTCCTTTGGAACTTGCAACGGTTTTGTAGTATATCTTCTGCTTCTCGCTCAGCATCCCTAAAGTTGCATATGAAGGGACATAATTGACTTTTGATCCTGAGTTGGGCTTTCTTTTTTACACTACAAAAATGAATCATATCAGAATTATTCATTTTCCTGAAATATTCCAAGGCAAAAAGTCTCATAGGCACATATTTTGGCAACTTGAATGGATGCAATTCACATCCATATATTCTGATGACTGAATGATTTTGATATAAATACCAGTCCCCAACTTTATATGTCCTTGAAAGATGCAAAGTCTTCTTAATCTCATTACTGAGCCTTGGAGGGGGAATTCCTGTCAACAAGGTAGTTGTAGGATATACAAAAAGATCGATGAACTCAGCATAAGAATAGGGAGAATCATAGGAAGAATGAGTTATGGCAGACCAAAAAATAACTGATCTAGGGTTTCCCTTGGCATCAAGCTTTTTAACAGGAAAAGGGAACTTCTCTGATTGAAAATAGATGAGGAGATGGTAAATGACTGAGGAATATTTAAACACTTTCTCATTATCTAGCCTCATGAACTGGTCATGGATTTTATTGGAAATGAAGGATGCAAAATCATATTTCACTGCAGGGGGCTGCCCAGGAGTAAATATAGACAGCAACACCAGGGTTATTTCATCAACATATTCACTTGTATTGAAACCCATGACAAAGGATATCATATTCAGGATGAGTCTGCCTAAATTATTAAAGTAAGAAAAACCATAGGGAGGAGGCCCCTTAGGTTGATGTTCAGGCAACATAAAAGTCTGGCAAATGCATTATAATTTTTCTGGGGACAGTTGGGTAGACTTTTCAAGTAGTTCTTCCATGGACAAAGGAGTAAGATCTTGATCAGGTTCAAAATGGAGCATTTTATTGATAGCTTGAGGAGTGATGGAAAAAAGGATACTCTGATCAGGAGACAACACTGCCCTTTGAGTCGAATCATAGTTGGAGTGACAGTAGTGGATAATTTCTGGGAAAACATAGACTGAGGGGATAAGATATCTCGGGAAATTGGATTCCCACAATTCAATGACATCTAGACCCTTCGAATAATCGTCTCTGCAGCGATAATAACTTCGAAGTGGACTTTCATCGAAACCTAAGTCTTTAATTTGAAAGTCTTTATCCACTAATGGTAAGTATTCTAATTCTCTGTGAGGGGCATTCAATGGCGTTACATTCAGGGCTGCCGGAGCTTCCATTTTGGTTCTTGTGTATTCAAAATGGAAGTTTCTGGGTTTTCTTCATAGACCAGGCGCAATTTTGATTCTAGGAGCTTTGATTTTACTTGCAGGAACTCGAATAGACTGACATTAATCCTTTTTCAGACTCTGGCATGAATTTTAACACAGGAAAGTGGACTTTTCAAAGAGTTTCAGCAGGAATTTGAATAAATACCTGTTTAATGGAGAAATTCGAATTTTACAGACACTGGTTGATGGCGGATGGACACTTGGGCACTGGCGTAGCAATGGCGTTCAGTAATTTGGTAGGCGGCGTCTCAAACAGCTGAATTTTCAAATTTTTCAGAGGAGGACGCAGTCGTTTTCAGCAGTGAAAATGACAGAAAAACATGATTTTTTGTTTTATTTACAAGTCAACGGGGATTTTGATTTTTTCAAGGATGACGTCATCCAGTACAGAAGGACGCGTCACCGGGACCGGGCGGTAAGTGGTAATTTCCGTACCGCTCTTTGGGAGATGGTGGTATTCAGCGCGGGGGCAGCGATTCCATTGATCAACTGACACGTGGTTGGAGGACTATTCCAAAACCACCGTGCCCCCGCGCGTTAACTTCCGGATGCACGATGGCCAGCGGAACGATCCTGGGCCGTTGATCTTCCGGAGGGTGATCTGACGGTGGAGGGGACGTGGAATTGGCAGAGTATTAATGTGCGGGACCGACGGGATTTTAAAACGTAATTAACTTAATTAAATATCCCGGGGGGCGTTCGATTGGTGGTATGAATGGTTATTAATTAATCCTGGTGATTAATTAATCCCATAGTTTATTCACGGTTGCGGGAGGGTTAAGGGTTTAACTATGGTTAAAGTGTCGGGCGAAAATCAAATACCACGTGGATGGGTTACAAAGGCTTCGGGGGACTTTCGAAGTTTTAGTTTAAATGAAAACTTCAGTTTTATTTATTTTTTCTTTCAAACATATAAAACTATATTTTTAAACCTTTTCTGATATTTCTCATTATATGGTAATAAATAAATATTATTTATCAACCATAGGGGTAGGGAAATAACTTTATATGGGTATTTTTAGCCAAAGGGTTTTTATTGGAGGTTTTTATTAATCAAAGGGGATTTAATAAAATTTGGCCAAAACTTATAATAAGAGGGGTTTTTGGGATATTCATGTAAAAAGGAGTTAAGTGCTATATGATAATGTCTTTTTTACTAGGGATTTAATAAATAAATCAGAAGTTAATATGACAGAGGACAAGGTAAACTCAAAACACTTAACTATAACTAAGAAAGTGAAGATTTCTGAAGTAAATTACATCATCTAAATTTCAACACTTAAACATAGAATAGCAAGTAATTTTGAGGGGATTTTATGAAATATGGCATGATTTTCCTAAGTAAAATTGGATTTTACTTAGGAAAAGGTTAAAAGTGAATGATTATAATGATAAATAACTTCAAGTACTTAGGTCTTTTTGATCATTAGGCCGAGGGTTCGGTCCCTCCAAAAGTCAAGGAAATGCCTTGAGCCCCTTTAATCTCCAAATACCTTAGCACTTTGGGGAAATTAGTAAAAATCTTAGGGAGAAAGTGATGTGGGAAGTTAATGATTTTGACTTTGCTTTGTGTGAATTTTCCAGTGCATTTTCTGCTTCAGTACTTGTGATGAAGGTAAAAGATTAAACATATTTAGCACCATCATTCATCACATAAAACTTTGCAACGCCATCTACCTACCCTCTCTACTTGACACTACCATTTCTTCTCTTTATTAGGGTGCATTTAGACTTGCAAACCCTTATCAACCTTTTTTTTCTTTTTACATGGAAAATCTATCTAATTCTATCCTTATTACATCCAAGGGCTCAGATTAAACTGTTGAGCACCTTTTATTAACTCTACTTATCTACTTATCTGCCAAGATTAAAATGTTTGGTCAGATATTTATTCTCGATTCTACAACATGAAATTGAAACATGAATGAGTCAAGTTTAAACAGTTTGACTCTTCATAAATTGTGGCAAAAGTTTGACAAGCTGCACACAATTGCTTTATTACAAAAATGAAATAGTAGTGGCATTTGAATTTGCACACTTTCCTTGGTCTATTTTTTTCTTGGGGTTCATTTCTTTCATTTTCTTGACCAATTTATTTTTCTTACCCTTTGATTTTTCTTTTAGGGTATACCCTCTTTACATTTTTTAAATTTTTTGATTTTTTTGGTTTTTCAAGAATATGGAACACCTTTGCTCAAGAAAAAAGGTTTGAACATATTCCATAGTTCAATCAAGACAATCATGAAAAATGACACCTATTGGTATAGGAGTCTAACACTGGCTCCACTTGGGGATGGCTTTTCCTTGTGGAAAGTCAAGAACAGCAGGTCAGATGCCTCAAAAATGTCTTCAGTCTGAACATGTAATCTCCTTCTTCTGGTAGCTTTATTGTACATATGATAGTGGAACTTTTGAAGCTTAGGGCCTTCTCTTCGGGCTTCAACTCCAAGAAGTCACCATCCAATCAAAACTGATGCATTAGAAAAGGATATATTATATACAAGTTAGAAAAAATCAGAATATCCTAGTAAATAGGATCAAAATAATGCTTTAGCATTCGACCATTGACTGGTCCTTCTTCAACTTCTGAATTGTCCAAATTCTTCAAAAAGTATGTGTTGTTTCCCTGTAAGGCATGAATGATGTATGGCCCTTTCCATAAGAAATCAAATTTCCCATGTTTCCCTTTTTCTTCTCTTCTGGAATCCCATCTTAGGACTTTATCTCCTAGTTGAAAATCTTCCACTTTAGTTCTTTTGTCAAACATTTTCTTTAACTTTTCCTGCAAGACTTGGGATCGTTGATACACTTCTTCTCTGGTTTGCTGCAAGTGAATTGTTTGGTTAATTCTTCTCTGAATGTCATTTGGTTCCACTTGAGCCTCCTGAAGTAACTTCATAACAGGAATTCCTAAAGATGATGGGAATCTTGCTTCAATGCCATAAACTAATTCATATGGACTAGTCCCAATTGATTTCTTAGTTTTAAGTCTGTCTGCCCACAATGCATTGGTAAGTTTCTTATGCCAATTCTTTTTATTTTCTTCCAATAACTTTTTGATGATATTAATAAGGCTTTTATTGGAGGATTCTGCCAGTCCATTACCCTGGGGGTAATAGGCTGTTGAATGGCCTAAATTAATATGATATTTATTGCAGAAACTAATCATTTTCTTTGACTTAAATGCAGCAGCATTATCTGTGATAATTTTTTCTGGACAGCCAAATATTGAAAGTATATTGGTTTCTAAAAACCCTATAATTACAGAATCATTGGCATGTCTGCATGGGACAGCTTCAATCCATTTGGTAAAGTAATCTGTGGCAGTAAGAATCCATCTGTGTTGACCAGAAGAAGAGGGATGGATTTCTCCAATAAAATCTAATCCCTATTGTTGAAAGGGTCTTTCTATGGAAATTGGTTTTAATGGTAAAGGTAACAACTTTCTTTTACCCTCAAAGATCTAACACTTATGACAAGTTGTTACAAATTTCTTAACATCTGAAAACAAGGTTGGCCAGTAAAAACCAGCCCTTAAGATTTTGTTTGCAGTTGACTTCCAGTAGAGGTGTCCACCACAATCCCCTGCATGAAATTCATTAAGTGCCTTTTCAGCTTCATCTTTCAATAGACAATTTAATAAGATTCCTTCATGATTTTTCCAAAATAGAGTGCCATCTAAAATACAATATTTTAAAGATGTCATTTTCAAAAATCTTTGTTTTGTTCTGGACAACCCTGGAGGAGCTTGCAGGTTTAGCAAAACATGAATGATATCAGTGTACCAGGGAGAATCTAAAAAAGCTTGACTGATCTGTGGAGTCGTCATCTCCTGTTCGTCATCCAGTTCGTTAATGTCTAAGGCTTGGCAATTAGTTTCAGTCATGAGTTGAGCCAAACCTTGACCTTTTATGAGTTTTGTTGGTTTAATTTCAATATCATATTCTAAAATGGTAGCTATCCACTTACCTATTTTGCCTTCAATACCATCTTGAGTCAAGATGTCTTTAACTACAGCATTAGGCACATAAGTTATCACATGAGAATATAATATGTAAACTCTGAAATCTTTAATGTTGTGTAACCAGCTCCAAAAATAGAAGAAAAGAGATATCCACGCCTTAGAAATAAGCCACTTCGAGGGGGAAACCTCCAATACATTACATAAATGAACAATTCTTGGATGATATAATTCACAAAACCTCCTTTCTATATATAGGAGTCCATGGGGCCATAATGTAATCCTAGTGGGCCAAAATGTAATCCTAGCCGACCTAACAATAATAATTTAAGGGCACAATAATAACAAAAGGGGGGTTACAAGGGTACAATAATAACAATAAGGGGTTTACACTAACAATAATAAGGGGCTATACTAGTAATATAGGGACCTAACATGCCCCTCTCCTTCAAAAAAAGTGTTGTCCTCAACACTTGAGTAGCTCCGGGTGCTTCTGTATAAAATTCTCATCCTCCCATGTAGAATCTTCAGTGGGTAAGTTCTTATACTTGATGTTATACTTTGAAATTGATCGATTCTTTAGTTGTTGATGGCAACTTACTTGATGAAGCTGTGCTTGCTAGAATATGTTCTTGATGAAGAAAATATGATGTATCTACAGTGTGCAATGAAGAAAGGAATTCAGAATGTGCTCAAAGTATGATGGAAAAATTATGTCTCTATGAATATGCGGATATGTCTAAAAAGAACGTGATAAGTCGCGTATGGGAAAAAGCGCTCAAAAAGTGCAAATCCAGGGGCCTGTGGTATTGAAGGCTCATGGTATTGATGACTCGTGGTATTGAAGACTCATGGTATTGAAGACTCGTGGTATTGAAGGCTCATGGTATTGATGACTCGTGGTATTGAAGGCTCATGGTATTGATGACTCGTGGTATTGAAGACTCATGGTATTGAAGGCTCATGGTATTGGTTTGACTTGTGGTATTGAAGGCTCATGGTATTGGTTTGGCTCGTGGTATTGAAGGCTCATGGTATTGTTTTGGCCCATGGTATTGAAAAAGATAAACCTATATAAGGAGAAGAAATTCATTGTGCAAATGACAAGTGTGGGTGCAAGATGTCTGAGCTTGAATGAATACTTCTCTTTGAAGTAGATCTGAATGGAAAGGGTTACACTTGAAGATAAATCTGAATGTATGATGCACCAATGATGAAGAAGGGGATCTAGATCTGAAATGCATTTGTATTTGCTAGATCTGATTATGGAAGGCTTAGATCTGTGATGAGGCGAACATCTAGGCGAACATCTGTTTGAAGTGAAAGGGTATGAAATATCTGATCTGTTCTGCTATGTTTCTGATATCTGATCTGTCTTGATAAGTATCTGTTGGTGATGTATGTTTGTGCTAAAAAGTATGGAAAGGGTCCAGTGTGAAAAGTGATGAAACGTGGTCCAAGGTGGTGCTGAGGGTTGTAGCCTTCAGTCAGGGGGTCGTAGCTCCCTTCCAGGTGAGGCTGGTAAACGAGATCGGGGGGTCGTAGCTCCCTTCCAGAAGAGGCTGGTAAACGAGTCAGGGGGTTGGAGCTCCCTTCCAGGAGAGGCTGGTAAACGAGCGCAGGTGGGTGCCTGCGTGCTGGTCAAGTCTGCGCCAGCACACTTGTTGTAAGATGTTTTCTCTATAATAAAAAATTGAAGGCTGAGCAACTGCAGCGGTGGTTTTCTCCCGAATTGGGTTTCCACCTAAAAATCCTGGTGTTCATGTGTGATGCTTGGTGTGATGGTTTATTCTGTTCTCACTGCACATGTTTACTATTTATGGAACATCTGATGAATGAATAATGGAATGATATAAGCAAAGAACTAATGACATAATTAGGTCTCTGTGTATACGCAAGTTCTATGAAGGATATCCACGTGTATATGCTAGTTGGCTTCAGAAAAGTAGCATATGGGTTTTAGAGCATGAAAAAGTAAAAAGTTTTGAGTATGCAGTAAATACTGATTCACCCCCCCCTCTCAGTATTTTTCCCAACAATTGGTATCAGAGCAGGTCCTTGTGCAGAAGCTTGATCGCTTAAAGGAGATCCGTCGCAATGAGAAGTCAAGAAGGAGTAATGTCTATAAAGCCACCTCTATTCAATGGAAGCAATCTGATATTCTGGAAGGTACGTACAAAAGCATATCTGCAAAGTCTTGGTGCAGATGTATGGGCAATCGTGGAAGAAGGTTATCAATACCCGGCAAGTATTCCTACTGATGCAGCAGAAAGAAAGAAGTATGAAACCACTGCCAAAGCAGTAAATGTTTTGCTGGGAAGCATGTCTGAATCAGAATTTGCTAAAGTGATGCAGCTACATTCAGCAAAAGATATATGGGACAAACTCATTCTGAGCTATGAAGGAGATACAAAGGTAAAAAATGCAAAACTCCAAACTCTTAGAATTGAATATGAAAGTTTGAAGATGCATAGTGATGAAAGTGTTGCCAGTTTCTTCCTTCGTCTAGATGATGTTGTCAATCGAATGAGAAATTTGGGTGAAACTAAAACTGATACTACTCTGGTTGAAAAAGTCTTAAGATCCTGGACTCCAAAATTTGACTCTAAAGTCTCCGCTATTGAAGAAAGGCAAGATCTGCAAACTCTTACTATTGTTCAATTACATGGGACTCTGACTGCTTTTGAAATGAGACAAGGAGGTCCTTCTCAAGTAAGAGAAGCTGCGTTTAAGGCTTCTACAAAAGGAAAGGAAACGGAAGTTGTCAAAGAATCCAGCTATATTTCCGATGAAGAAGAAGCAAATTTCGTAAGAAAACTCCAACTAGGAACTGGAAGATTCAAAGGTAAGCTTCCCTTAAAATGCTTTGAGTGTGGAAAAGTTGGTCATTATGCTGCAAAATGTCCTTATAAAGGAAAAGAAGTTGTTAGAAGGAATAAGAACAGATCTAGCTCTAAGAAAAGTTACTATACTAATGAAGATAGTGATGAGTCATCTAATAGTGAGGAAGATTGTGAAGAAGATCTTAGACTTCTCATGGCCTTTGAACAAAAGGAAGAAAAGGATATGTTTATGGATGCTCTAGAGAAAAATGATTTTCTTGAAGAAAATAATCAACTCAAACTTCGCTTAGAAGATTGCAAAATTCTCTTAGAAGAACAAAAGGTGATCAGAGAGACTGTTGAAAAGCAGCTTGAAGAAGCAAAGAAACATATTGAAAAGCTAGAATGTGAAGTGGTAATTCAAAGAAAAGAAGTAGAGAAAGCAAAGACCTTGAATCTTAGATTTTCTAAAGGATCTGAAACCTTAGATGAGATTATCAAGGTACAACGTTCTCCTCTTATAAAGACAGGTCTGGGATATACCGGAGAATCTTCTCAAACTTCAGCACCAAACTATCTAAAAGCAGTTACATGTGGTTTACTACATTCAGCCACTCAGCAAGGGAATAGAGGATCTCTACAGGGAAAGCAGGACCATCTCAATTCAAGGAACACTAACAGGGATAGCTTTCAAAGACACTACAACCAACAGGTAAACTCAAATAGAAGATTCCAAGATCGCAGAAATTTCTACTTCAATGGGCAATGTTTCGCTTGTCACAATTTTGGTCATAAAGCTATTCAATATGTGGCATATAAAACCATCATGACAAGAGAAGCAAGAAAGAAAAGGTTGGATACTGAACCAAAGAAGAATACCTATAACAATTTTTCTCCTCTTCAAAGTGAAGTCGAATGTACTTATTGCAATAACTTTGGCCATGAAGAATCTAAATGCAGGAACAAGATCCAGCCTAAAGAACATGTTCCCTCAAGCTCCAAAGTGTGGAAGAAGAAAGAACCGCCGGTTGAAAATTGTGGGATAGCATTATTTGTAGAAGGTGAAGAAAATCAATGGTACATCGATAGTGGGTGCTCAAGACACATGACAGGTGACAAAAGCAAACTTCATACTTATAATGCTCTAGAAAAGAAAAAGAAAGTTACATTTGGAAATGATACTCCTGCTGTAATTAAAGGAAAAGGGTCAGTATTTCTAAAAGAAAAGGTGAAGGCTAAAGATGTCATGTATGTGGATGGATTAAGGCATAACCTGTTAAGTGTTAGCCAAATGTGTGATCAAGGAGCAGAAGTGGTCTTCAGTTCCAAAGAATGTATGGTTCGTGATATTGATACAGGTAAAATCATTATAAAAGGAAAAAGAAATCCAAGAAACCTGTATGTACTAACCGGCATAGATCAATGTTACTTGAGCAAGTCTTCAGAAAATTGGCTATGGCATAGAAGGCTGGGGCATCTGAGTTTCTCTCAAATCAACAAAGCAAACAGACTTCAAGCTGTTCGTGATCTTCCCAAGGTCAATCTTCTAGAAAATACCATATGCAAATCTTGTCAATTAGGTAAGCAGACCAGAGTTCGATTTAATGCCAAAGAAGGATCATCAAGTAAGCCTCTTGAACTCATTCATACTGACATCTGTGGACCTATGAGGAAAAGGTCATTACGTGGGGAAGAATACTATATCCTATTTATCGATGACTACTACAGAATGTGTGAGATCGCATTTATTAAACACAAAGATGAAGCTTTTGAAAAATTTCAGAAGTTCAAAGCTCTGGTAGAAAATGAATTGGATTCAAAAATCAAGTGTCTTAGATCTGATCGAGGTGGAGAATATTCATCAAATGAATTCTTTGAATTTTGCGAACAACATGGCATTAAAAGACAATTCTCTGTAGCAGGCACTCCACAACAAAATGGTGTAGCAGAAAGAATGAATAGAACAATTGTTCAAATGGCTAGAGCTATGATGGTTGACTCTAATGTTCCTGACATGTTCTGGAGTGAAGCAGCACGTACAACAGTTAACATTCTCAATAAAGCTCATGTTCGGGTAAATAGTGACAAAACTCCATATGAACTCTGGTATGGTAAGTCTCCCACTGTAAAGCATTTTAAAGGTTTTGGAAGTAGATGCTTTATCAAAAATAATGATGAAAAGCTTGGCAAGTTTGAACCTAGATCAGATGAAGGGATACTTCTTGGTTACTCATCTTCATGCAAAGCATTCACATGTTACAATAAGAGGCTTCAAAAGGTTGTTGAATGTATTGATGTTGTTATTGATGAGTCTCCTGCAGCTTCTAAAGAAGAAAAACAAACAATAGAAGAAGATGATAGCGACTTATGGCCTTCTACATCAGATGGAAATGATATAGGCAGTGAATCCAATGAAGAACCTGAAAATGATCTATCTGAAAAAGCTCCATCCAGATATGTTCAAAAGAATCATCCTGAATCTCAAATTTTGGGAGACAAGGAATCAGGTGTACGAACAAGGAGAAATCTTGCGGGATCTTCTAGTAATTTGGCACTTCTATCCACAATTGAACCACACAATGTCAATGAAGCTAGCAAATATGAATGTTGGAATAATGCCATGGATGAAGAAATTGAGCAAATTGAAAAGAATGACACTTGGGATTTGGTACCAAGACCTCAGGATAAAAATGTCATTGGAACTAAATGGATCTTCAAGAACAAGTTAAATGAGAATGGGGATGTTGTAAGAAACAAAGCTAGACTGGTTTGCAAAGGGTATACTCAAGAAGAAGGTATAGACTTTGAAGAAACTTTTGCTCCTGTAGCTAGACTTGAAGCCATAAGAATGTTTCTTGCTTTTTCAAGTTATCAACAAATCAAAGTTCATCAAATGGATGTTAAATCTGCTTTTCTTAATGGTGATCTAGAAGAAGAAGTATATATAGAACAACCGGAAGGATTCATTTTGGGAAATGATGAAAATCTTGTTTGTAGACTTAAAAAGGCTCTGTATGGACTCAAACAAGCTCCAAGGGCTTGGTATTATCGTCTTGACAAATATCTTCATCAACAAGGATTTTCAAAGGGGTCTGCTGATAGCAACTTATACACAAAAGTTGAAAATGATAAACTATTGATTATAGTTGTATATGTTGATGATATCATTTTTGGGAGTAACGAAGAATCTATGAGTCAAAAATTTGCTTCTGTCATGCAGCAAGAATTTGAAATGTCTTTACTTGGGGAACTAACATTCTTTCTTGGCTTGCAAGTGCATCAATTTGCAGATGGTATATTTCTATCACAAGCAAAATATCTTAAGCAAATTCTGAAGAAGTATGGCATGGAAGAATGCAAACCTGTAAGTACACCAATGATAACTGGATGCAGTCTCAGTTCTAATGATGATTCTCCCACAGTGAATCAACCAGAGTACAGATCGATGATAGGAAGCTTACTTTATCTCACTGGGACTAGACCAGACATTATGCATGCTGTTGGGATTGTTGGACGATTCCAAGCTAATCCAAAAGAGTCTCATCTTCAGGCTGTTAAAAGAATATTCAAATATCTTCAAGGAACTCAAGACTTTGGCCTATGGTATCCAAAGAATGCTGATCTTACTCTTCATGCTTACACTGATGCAGATTGGGCTGGAAGTGTTGATGATCGGAAAAGCACTAGTGGTGGTGCATTCTATATGGGACCCCGGTTAGTATCTTGGTTCAGCAAGAAGAAAAATTCTATTGCCTTATCAACAACTGAAGCAGAGTATGTAGCTGCCGCATCTTGTTGCACTCAACTCCTATGGATGATGCAAACCTTGCAAGATTTTCAGATCAAATGTGCAACTCCTATCTCCATTATGTGTGATAATACAAGTGCCATCAGTATCTCAAAGAATCCTGTTATGCATTCGAAAACCAAGCACATTCCCATCAAATATCATTTCCTACGTGAACAAGTGCTTGAGCAAAAAGTAAAGTTGGAGTATGTTACCTCCAAAGAACAAGCTGCTGATATCTTTACCAAACCTCTGCCCAGGGAAGCGTTCGAGCATCTAAGACAGAAGCTGGGAGTGTTCTCTGCCAGTCAAAAGAAAAAATCTGCATAAATTTTAGAAGGTGACTTTGGATACGTGGGTTTCCTGAAACATAGTCGCATATGTACGCGAGTTCATGCACAGAAAACCGCGTATGTCTGATTGCTGACAAATTTTTGGTTGGTTCAGCTCTCTTCAGCACAGCTGCAGTGCTGTTTGGTATCTCTGATACTGTTTGGTATCTCTGGTGGTGTTCCAGTTCTCATAATTTTGTTTCTAATGTTTTGATGAAGATGCCTTGATGATTTGTTGGTGGAAGTTTTCAGGATGCACAAACTAAGGGGGAGCCTTAGTCATTTGGAAAGATTGCTTGGTTGCACAGATTCAGGGGGAGCATTAGCTTTGTTGACTATAATGCATTGTTGGCATTATGATGGTTCTGAAATATGTTCTCTCTCTTGAGGACTTTCTGGTGTTGGTCATAAATGGTCATATTTGTATTTTGATGAAAAGGTCTTGTTGAGACCCATGATGTAAAATTGTAATATTCAGTCATGTAAGGACTTGTCAAATTTTGTAAACCTACTTGGTTGGGTAGATGAGTTGAATTGTGTAAACCCACTTGGTTGGGTACTTGAGTCTCATATGTAAATCCACTTGGTTGGATAATTGATGTAAGTATGAGTCTTTGGTGATAGGAAGTTCATAGAGTCATGTACTTCATTGACAAATATGTTTGAAGATTCAGCATGAACTCAGGGGGAGCGTGGCCACTTCAGCACATATCAGATCTGCAGAATTTTTCTTCCACATGAGGAGAAAAGGGGGAGAGTGTTGGTTTTGATCCGCCCTTTGCCCTTGATGTCAAAGGGGGAGAGTGACATAGTGACATGGTGTTTGAATGAAGAGAAGTTAAAGATGTCAAATATTTGGGAGAGTGACATATTTGGGGAGAGTGACATTGTACTTATTTGTTGTGGTAACCAAACACCATCATGGTTGCCATCAAGTCCAAAGGGGGAGATTGTTGGAAATATGATGCAGAGTGTTGTCCTTGATGGCAACCCACTGAATGAAGATGAAGACATGCGACTGTTGACATGTGTTGTCCTTGATGGAAATCCACCTGATGAAGTTATTCTTGACTTGATGGACTTGATAAAGATGATGGCAACTTACTTGATGAAGTTGTGCTTGCTAGAATATGTTCTTGATGAAGAAAATATGATGTATCTACAGTGTGCAATGAAGAAAGGAATTCAGAATGTGCTCAAAGTATGATGAAAAAAAATTATGTCTCTATGAATACGCGGATATGTCTAAAAAGAACGTGATAAGTCACGTATGGGAAAAAGCGCTCAAAAAGTGCAAATCCAGGGGCCTGTGGTATTGAAGGCTCATGGTATTGATGACTCGTGGTATTGAAGACTCATGGTATTGAAGACTCGTGGTATTGAAGGCTCATGGTATTGATGACTCGTGGTATTGAAGACTCATGGTATTGAAGACTCATGGTATTGAAGGCTCATGGTATTGGTTTGACTCGTGGTATTGAAGGCTCATGGTATTGGTTTGACTCGTGGTATTGAAGGCTCATGGTATTGGTTTGGCTCGTGGTATTGAAGGCTCATGGTATTGTTTTGGCCCATGGTATTGAAAAAGATAAACCTATATAAGGAGAAGAAATTCATTGTGCAAATCACAAGTGTGGGTGCAAGATGTCTGATCTTGAATGAATACTTCTCTTTGAAGTAGATCTGAATGGAAAGGGTTACACTTGAAGATAAATCTGAATGTATGATGCACCAATGATGAAGAAGGGGATCTAGTTCTGAAATGCATTTGTATTTGCTAGATCTGATTATGGAAGGCTTAGATCTGTGATGAGGCGAACATCTAGGCGAACATCTGTCTGAAGTGAAAGGGTATGAAATATCCGATCTGTTCTGCTGTGTTTCTGATATCTGATCTGTGTTGATAAGTATCTGTTGGTGATGTATGTTTGTGCTAAAAAGTATGGAAAGGGTCCAGTGTGAAAATTGATGAAACGTGGTCCAAGGTGGTGCTGAGGGTTGTAGCCTTCAGTCAGGGGGTCGTAGCTCCCTTCCAGGTGAGGCTGGTAAACGAGATCGTGGGGTCGTAGCTCCCTTCCAGGAGAGGCTGGTAAACGAGTCAGGGGGTTGGAGCTCCCTTCCAGGAGAGGCTGGTAAACGAGCGCAGGTGGGTGCCTGCGTGCTGGTCAAGTCTGCGCCAGCACATCTGTTGTAAGATGTTTTCTCTATAATAAAATATTGAAGGCTGAGCAACTGCAGCGGTGGTTTTCTCCCGACTTGGGTTTCCACCTAAAAATCCTGGTGTTCATGTGTGATGCTTGGTGTGATGGTTTATTCTGTTCTTACTGCACATGTTTACTATTTATGGAACATCTGATGAATGAATAATGGAATGATATAAGCAAAGAACTAATGACATAATTAGGTCTCTGTGTATACGCAAGTTCTATGAAGGATATCCACGTGTATATGCTAGTTGGCTTCAGAAAAGTAGCAT